>PVHP010002032.1:47824-96105 GCA_004024765.1 Zapus hudsonius | reverse complement strand
TATATTTGTTAACCTATACTGTTCTAACTCTCCAATGGAGATTGTATTTGTATTTTTCAGGATATAGTGAATGAGCTGTGGCCCATATAACCCTACCACCCGACAGCAGGCCAAAAGATGAGACCATGGCAAGAGATGAGCCACCACAGTCATATTGTGGAGGATCCATATGGAACCCTGCAGAGAAGGACGGGATGAATAAGGGACCCATACCCACAGCCATTCAACCAACTCAGGATAAGCCAAATGTGTTTGTGTTTTTCAGGATACAACGAGAGAGCTGTGGCCCATCTAACCCTACCAACCCACCGTAGGCTGATGACCCAGATCCTGGCAAGAGAGGAGCCACCACAGTCATATCGTGGAGGATCCATAGGGAACCCAACAGACAATGACAGATGAACAAGGGACCTATAGCCACAGCCATTCAATCAACATAGGATAGCCCAATGAGACAGAAACCAAGGATTTTCGACACAAGGACCTCTAAGCTCGCAACATTAAAGCAGCCTTATTACTCACCCACCACGACTCAGGGAACTGAGCGGAAGAGAGGGCGGAAAGATTGTGAGAGCCGTGGTGGGGGAGACGGTCCAGAGGCATAGCACCCATCAGTAACAACTGACTTGGGCCAGGAAGACTGGGATGAGTACTAAGATATACAGGATCCCTTGGCACAAGGACTAATACAGACAGCCCATGAAGGAGGATATACAACTGATCAGGGATGGGGAGGGGGGGAATTGGGGAAGTCGGGATAACAACGCATGGTTTGCCCACTAAATAATGTAACTCATTATGGACAATAAATATTAAATTAAAAAAAATATATCAGTTCATTCTTTATTCCTTATGCTGTTTAAATTTATGTATTTAAAATCATTTATTTAGTATGATCCATATGTTAAGCAATATGCTACGGATATTCAAAGGCCTTGTTTCCATGAAATTAATACAAATTAGAATAGTTCTAAAGACTTAATATATAGTCCATAAAAATCACATCTCAGGGATTAAGAATTTAAATGTATTAGAAGACCAGAGATACAAAGAATAGAAATAATTCTTAGTATTAAAAACCGAGAATTAGGCTGGAGTTATGGCTCATCGGTCAAGGTTGCTTGCTTGCTGGGCCCGATGGCCCAAGCTTAGTCACTCCATGAAGCCAGATACTCACAGGAGCACAACTATTAAGAGTTCGCTACAGTGACAGACAGCACTGGGGTGCCCCCCCCCCTCTCTCTCTCTCTCTCTCTCTGCTTGCAAATAAATAGTAAATAAAAAAATAGAAATCACACTCTCTTCTAGGCTATCATTTGTTGTTGTGCTATTAATACAGGTATTGATGATGAGAAAGATTTTTTTCCTATGAAATATCCAACAATGATGGCTAGTAACCCAAACACAGCTTCAGTCTGAGGAAGAAGAGAGGGGCAAAAGCTGTGGCTTGCCTGAGAGCAAATGCCAGCATGAAAAGTGCCTACAAATGTAGAGAACTTTAAACCTCATGTTGTTAGATAATGCTATTATTCTTAAAACAAAATTGATATTTGCATTTTTGGTAAAAAGCTCCATATTTCAGTGTTGACTTGGGCTTTAAAACAAATACATAAATTCCAAGTTTTCCCAAAGTAACATCTTTGCAGATTTCACTAATATATGACTTCAAGTAGCTTGCGTAGAGCACATGGGCAGATAGGGCACATGATATGGAAACAGCCAAAAACATTTGGCAACTTATCCAATGTCACACAATAATCACTAATTGAACCAAGAAAGGATGCAAATAAACTAAATATTTGTCCAGCATTCTTTAGAAAATAAAAATATAACCAGAAATTGCTGTCTTGTTCCATAATGTGTAAAACACTTTTGCATGTATTTTCTTCCTGTCAATTTTCAGTGCATAATAATGGGGATACGGGAATGAATGAATCTTCCTTGTCTTTCGTTTTTATCTACACTAGTTTTACAAACATATTTAAATTGTTTTATTATAACTTTTTTGGAAATTGGAGTTATATTTCTAGTATAGCTGTATTCATTTTCATAATTTCCAATACAATTAAATTAAATCAAATTACTGGCTATTTAATTATGTCACTTTCTCTTAACCAATTCTTTTTACACTTAGCACAGGGGTTGTTTCCTCTCTAAAGCCAACTTATATATATTTGTGTATAGCCTCCCTTTATTTTAATCACCACAATCAACTTATAATATGCTTTTAGTATAATCATTCTCATTAATGCCTTCTAATTATCTTCTCTATTTGGTCATCCCACACCATTCTACAACTGAAATACTTTATTATGTTTATTTTTAACTAACAAGTATTAATTGGACATCTCAATAAGGTTCAGAGTGGGATACAAAATTATCAAAATTCAATGTGTTTTACCCACTTTCTCACAATGTTCAGATGTACCCCTTCTACCCCCATGAATACACATTATCCAGTCTTGCAGCAATAATATGTCTATTTAAATAGAGATTAAAAAAGAACAAAACAGTTCTTATGTCACACTGGACACATAGCATATAATAATAGTAACCTATAGCTAGTGGTTATGGTTTCAGCCAGTGAAGTTTGAGAACTTTTTTTTTTATTCTAGAAAGGACTATTGTATCTTGGAATTTACCAATTAATCATCTGTTTTTATCCCTCAAACCTATTTTCATTTTAACTGTAGAGGAAATCTCAGGCTTCATAAAGGAAGTTTTATACAAATATTATCATTGTATTTACTTTAATATTAATTTAGAACTAATACATGTTAAAAAACAACAAAACACCTTTATAATGATACACCATCCTTTCCCAGTATGTAAGACTTAAAGTGCGATGGTTTATGTCACAATGCATCTTAGGCAGCAGTAATCTTGGCCCATTTAAAGAAACACCAAATCTTAATTTTATTCTGTGCTTTTTCAAAACAATCTCGTCACCCCTACTTCATTATCAATTAGCCTAAAACAGGATACTTATCTAACACCAACAGTGGTAACCTCACTTAAGATATCTTATTAGCAATTTTATCCATTAACAGGGGAAAAACAAAACAAGCTGAATCTTCAGTGATAGCCTGAACTTGAATGATGTATATATGTCAAGATGTAGAATAAGATTATTATAAACAAAAGGCTATAAAATCTAATCCTAATTAATATGTGTAAAAAATCAGTATTTTCTTTTTACGTTTAATTGTTGAGTGAAAGCTGAAGGCTGTAAACTTTTCATGTATCTCCCAATATAGCACTGAGGATTATTCATTGTACCTAAATTACTGTTTTAACATTGTTACCTAGGCATGAAAGGAGCTTTTCGTGTCACATAACTTCTTATAGACCATTTTTAAAAGATGAAATAATATTCAATCAACAATATCATTTTGGAAAAAAGAACTATAATTTCTCTGAGTGAGATAAATTGAAGCATTGAAATTTTTCTTTAAGAAAGGGGTTTAAAAAGGAAACTATTTCAGAAGATATCATCTTTTGTATTTTCATTTATTTATTTATTTGAAAGCAGAAAGGGATAAGGAGAAAATGAGCATGCCAGGTCTCTTGCCACTGCAAAGGAACTCCAGATGCATGTGCCACTTTGTGCATCTGGTATCACATGTACCAGGAAATCAAACCCAGGCAATCATGTTTTGCAAGCAAGTGCCTTTAACCACAAAACCATCTCTTCTACCCCTAGAAGATATATATTTTTAAACGAAATCATATATGTAGTTCTTTTAGGATGTTTACCTTTTGTTACAACCTTCTTAGGAAATAAACTAAAAAAAATAATTGTGGAGAAATATCAGGGACTTGTTACCAGTAATGGCCCAAAAATAAGTTAGCATTCTGTAAGGATGGCGGAGCACAGGGAAGGGGTTCAAGGGTTCCATGTTTAACACCAAAAGACCTTATGAAACTTCGTTACACTTTTACTAACTGATTATCATAAATACACTGAAATCCCATGTGGGCAAGGACTCTACAGTCTACTTATTTTACTATATAACTTCCATATAAACATCACTCTATTTGCTCAACTGTGCATGTCAAAGGCAGAATATTAGCATGTACTTACAGTGGAGTACAGAGAAGACGTGCTGGACACCAAGGATAATGAAGAGCCGTGAACTGGGGAAAACCAGCAGAACATGATTACAATAATGAAGTCAGTATGAAAAGTACTGAAAAAGCAAACAACATGTGACTGCAGGTACAAATAATCACAGCAAGCTAGTAAATTTTGAAAATAAGTCCAGTGGAAAATTTTGGAGATTAAGATGTTTAAATATGTTTAAAATGCATATGAATTCCTGCCTCTCATATCCAACTTTCAGGGAGAAGCTGGCACGAATGAGATCTACAACCATCTCTCATATTGAGAGCTATGGAAACTTTCCATACAGTATGTGGAAAATCATGGAAACCTAAGGTTGTCATAAACTTTTGAACAATAGCTGACATACTTTATAATAAGTATGCCATATGCTTTCTTCATGGGTAGTTAAAAAGAATCATTAAATCAAATAGATAAAATGTTCTTAGATTATTATTGCATTTGATATAATGTATACACTTGAAAATCAATGTTTGAATAATTATTGAGCTTTTTAATGCTTTACCATAAATTTATTTGTAGTCACATGGAACTGTACAACTAAAAGGTACTTATTAACACAGGTGTGACTTTTATCACTATTGAATAAAAATATGACTTTTAAAGTAAATTTAGCCAGGTGTGGTGGCGCACACCTTTAGTCCCAGCACTTGGCAGGCAGAGGTAGCAGGATCACCATGAGCTCAAGGCCACCCTGAGACAACATGGTGAGTTCCAGGTCATCCTGCTGGAGTGAGACCCTATGTAGAAAAACAAAAACCAAAAAGAAAACAAAGCAATAAACCCCCCTAAAAGTAAATTTAAATAAAATGTAGGTACCATATAGATTCTAAAATGATATGATCAATGTAGGAACACATGGACTGTCTGAGAATAAAATTAACATCGTTATTTCACATAACTTTTTTTTCAGTTTGTGTGCCTTCATTAGGGCTTTTTAGTTGAGGCTTAACAAATTTGCTCTAATATTTAACACATCTGGGCAATGCTCTCTAAAACTATATTTCTGTGTAAGAGCATTGAATTTATCCCAAACTGTCCTATAACCAAATATTAATTTAAAAACTTTTTGGCATTGTTCCAAATACATTAAAAATGGAAGGCAGTGCACAATAAAATGTCTTTAAACTTTGAGGAATCCTGAAAAGAGAATTTCATTTGCTCATGTACTTCTTCTTCAAGAAGTCATGTGCCATGACAGTTGGGATAGTGTTGCTTCGGAGTTAGCTCCTTACCTTCCTCCATGCTGTCTCGGAATGAGCCTGAATGGCTGATGGCCCGTGGCCTTTCCTCCAGTGAAGTGGCACTACCACAAAGCTGGGCATCATCATAGAGATCGAAGGAAGAGTCTTGGGCGGGGATGCTGTTGGATCGCATCATGCTGGGCCCAGGGAGGTTGAACTGAGACAGATTGGTTGGACTCACTGAAAAGAAAAGTGCAGCCTGTGTTATTCTGCAGAGGACCCCAGTGAGGAACATCATACATTGAAGCAAAGCCAGAACTGATCCCAATTCTCCCAGAAATATAGATTTGGGATTTTTCAGTTTTAGGTAGGTGAAGTTTCTGCCTGTAAGACCTCAGTAGCAGGCAGTTGGGATCCTTTTATTCCCTCAGGAACTTTCATGGCAATCATTCTGCCAATTTCTAAAGCAATAATTCAAAACTACAAGTCATCTTGGCTGTTCATGCTAGAGATATAATAATGTGATATTTTCTGGTAACTTATGAAGAAAAGATTATCTCTCTTGAGTCTGAGAGCTTCCTTTTTAAAGAATAATCATCACTTTAAATGGGAAAAGCAAAATGGAAAATAAAGTACAATACAAAAACATCTAATTTTCCCAAGAAGAGCTTTTGGATATCTCCACCCAGTGACTTTTATTCACTAGAAAATTTATGAAGTTCATGGTAGGAACTCATCGTTATTGCTAGAGCTAGATAGTAAAGAAGTGAAATAAAGCAAACCTTTCCATCAAATGAAATACATATGATAGATGGAGCCTATAATAAAATGAATTATATTTCAAAAGAAGCATTGTATATGTAGAGCATAAAATAAGGAAGTAATTGACTGTTTTCTATTGCACTATAGATCTGATAGCATTGCAAATGTTAGCTCAAATCATAGTGACTGACCCAAAGAAAGATGTGACTGATTAAGCATATAACTGTATTGGAAAAACAATATAGTTTTGAAATCTGGAGTAAGATTAAAGCAGAAAAGTTGAGATACACTCATTATCACTTTGTCATATTTAAATTTCTCATATTTAGAAAAATCAAACTTGGTACTGGTATATAAGGAAGGAGGCTAGAGTCTCTTAAGCTATAAAGGCAATTGCTGAAAGCACTTTGAAAATGTTGAAGATATATGCAAGTAGCTTAGAGTTTGATTTTTAAAAACCTGATATGTATGTGTGTGTGTTTGACAAATGGATTACATTTCTTCTTGATATAAATTACTGACCTGCACAGTAAAGGAAATTTGAAGATTGACTCCTAGGCTAACTAAAGGGAAAAATCTCCTTTTTCCATGCACTGTGATAGGTGTTTTATGTGTATTAATGCAATCATCACACAGGCTAACCCTCAGGTAGAGGCAGTTATTGATTGTAACAAATGAAAATGTTGGATGAATTACCACATCTTAAACATGTATATAAGAAATATGAACAAAGGAAGCCACTATGTATTTGCAATGAATATAACATATTTGAAGAAAAGAATGATACATGAAGTGAAGAGAAAGGAAATTGAACCAGTTTTGAAGGCAGATTCCTTCAGACAGTCGTGACCTGGTCCATTCTGATTACTTAACTATTGATTATAGATTAATCAGTAATTCTGACTACTGATAACAACCAGTTAAAATTCTATAGGACATTTAGAATTTGAATGTTTATATTTAAAGAACAGAAATTAGGGTAAATAAACCTGCCATAGATCCATATTGTGAATTAACTATCATGAAGAAATGATGTTTTAAACATATTTGAAAATGCATGACTGAAAATTTGTATATCCAGTGGTTAGAAAAACATTTTGTGTCTACGGCCATACCACCCTGAACGCGCCCGATCTCGTCTGATCTCGGAAGCTAAGCAGGGTCGGGCCTGGTTAGTACTTGGATGGGAGAAAAACATTTTGTTCATTGGATTGGCATAACTTACAGAAGTATTTGCAGAGGTATCCAAGTAAAAGATAATTTTATACATCCAAAATATAACACTTTACCCATTTAAGGTAAAATATTCAGAAACTTTATTATAAATTTTAAAGAAAATAGTCAAACTTGCAAAGAATTTTTATGTTCCCCATGCTATTTAAGAATGTGAATATCTATGAAGCTCTGACTTTTGTAGTTAGATAGGACCGAAAGCATGACCCAGCCCCTTCAAGAGTGCCCATGAGGGAAATGAATGAAGTACAGAAAATTTAAGAATTAAAGTAACAACAAAAGATACATTAAAAAAAGACAGTAGGTTGCTCAATGTTAAGCCTTCCTTCTTTTCTGAGTTCTAACACAGAAAGCAGAGCTTCTTTTCTCCAGTCTTTCTCCTTCTCCTTTTTAAATATTTGCCCAAATCCTAAGGTTGTTTCTCCTGACACTCTGGGGCTTCTCCACCTTTTACTCAATAAATCCCCTCAGTTTTACTCACTCAAAATATGGAAAAAAGAGTTTTTAATAGAACAAAAAGTTGTAATATTCAAATCTCTACCCTTTGGTTTCTTTATGAATAAAAATATAATAATGGCATGATAGGTGTCCCTTGAAGATCTAGTCGGATAAGATACAACAAAGGATTTCTAGACAGGAGAGAAACAGATGTTCTACTCTTGCAAGGAAAATGGAATGACTGACTTTGCATAACAAAACTGGTTATATTAAGATTATCTATTTGTGGTTTTTGCTGTCTAATAATTATGTCTCAAAATAAATATAAGCTATAAATCTTTGGTTATATGGGGCAAAAACATTTCCTTACTCTGGGTTTAGTAACAAAACCTTGGTGTTCATAACTTCTTAGCTCCTATGGAACATGACTAAAGTAATTATCTTCATTGTTGAAAGCTCTAATTGTTAGAGATGTGGGAAGAGATAGAATAGAAAAGATGCAGCCTTGAGTTTTTCGGGGGCTGAAAGTTGAATAGTCCAAAATGTTCAAGAATGGGAATCATTTGTGTTAATACAATTAGAAACGTGCTTTTCAACTGAAAGGTGTTAAAATAAGAATATTTCACATGCTGCTTAATAGGAATGAAATCTATTTTTAAATCCATTGGACCTATGAAGTGACAATTGGCATATTTAGACTTCCATTATTTTGTCACTCATCCTTGTGTTCTATGACATTTATGCAAATGATTATATTTTATTGCAAATGATGCTAATGGGTAAGATAGTAATTCATTTTTTCAATGTCTTTATCTGAAAAGGTTAAGATTCACAGAATATCTGAACAGAAATCTCATATCCATGTAGAGTTTTTAACCTTAATGTTAAAAGAATTTATCTTGCAGTCATAGAATGTTATATAAATTTCAACCTAATTGTTTTTTTCTATTTGTCTATATAAAGATTATTCATTTTGTTTAAATAAAGAATGTTTGACGGTATAAAGAAAGTTTTGAGAGAATGTAAGGGCTCCTGGGATTGATGTCAGATGTTTTGGGATTCATTTCTGCTTCTGTACCTTACTCATGGTGAGTGTACATAATGTTTACCTCTGATGAAACTTTGGAGCCTCCGGAAGCCCAGGTTGCAAACTACTACTAATATTATCTCAGTAAAATATTTGTCATGAAATAACTGTAGGGTATTTAGAAATTACTCTGTGCTTAGTGAGTATCATACAACCACTTTCTCGGTGGAGAGGTACCAAGGTGCCCGTGAGATTGACTAGTTGACGGGAACAAAGAAGAAACTCCATTTTACAATCTTTTACCCAAGTTGGAAAAGTGGTATTTTCCTGTGGCCGAAGACGACATGGCAGATGGGGAGACCAGCGGTGACTGGCTGCCGGTGTCCTGCAGCCCTCCGGTGGAATGGGAGCGCAGCCACTCCTTGCCATCCTCCTGGTTGGCCTGGCGAGACGACGGGGTGCATCTGCAAGAGAGCACAGCTGAGGCTCCTGAGCATCTCCAAGGCCAAGGCCATCCCAGGACAGGGACACAGACGACCAGAGGAGCGCTACTATTCACACGGAACAGATTGAATCGAATTAGAATGGCTCAGTTCTTCCAGATGATTTGGCACCATCTGTTTGAATCCCACAGGGGGAAAATAAAGGCATTTGAGAAGAAAATTATGCTTCTTTGAGATACAGCATTAAAAATCATAAGCAATGAGCAGACAGCCATGTTAATGGAGAAGGACCCAAACACAGTGCTTGAGAGAAGGCGCAAAAAGAGGGAAACATCCATTCAGCACCACGGACAGAGGTCGGCCAGAAGCCAAGGGAAGTGGAGTGAGGGTCACAGAAAGGAGTCAGAAATGAAACACAAATTGACAGGCATACAATTTTTTTTTTTTTTTTTGCTGTTTTGTGAAACACCACTTGTCATGGTGGTTATTTTTAATGTGGGAAAACTACACTCACTATACTGAAAATTTAAATTTATACATCAAAATATTGCAATAGACATTCTGTCAGATGTTTTGCTATTGCAAAAAAAAAAAAAAAAAAAAAAGGATGGGAAGAGGAGACGAGGGAAAGGCCACTGGCCAGTGATCACCATCACCATCACTGGACTAAGGGCTGTCAGCTGTCGTGTGCACTGTGTTTGGCCTTGGCTAGAAGTTTGCTCCAACACTCCTCCTCAGATAACATTTTTCAAGATACAGTTATAGACATGTCTTAAAATTTCATTTTATATTTAACTGAATAATTATTTTGAGATTTTTAACTTAAATATCAGTTCATATTCAAGTTGCTTTGAGAGATAACGATGGATCTGGAAAAAGAAACCAGGACTGAATTTTCATCAAAAATGTGTATTGAAATGACACCTTAATTATGGTACTTGGCCTGTGACAGTAAAAATGTGCTTTGTTCAATTCAAATTAGAGAATACTCAACCTTTCAGCATTACAGGCCACGTGTGTATAATATATGAATTTTAAGGTTTTAAAAGTATATGCCTCTAAGATAAAAATATTGAGGGAGTAAATTTATTTTAATTTGGAGAAATGGATTCTGTATTTTACCAAAAGATACTAGCCCCACACCACCTCCAAACCCTGTCCGAAGCAAGGCTTCTGACAAATTCTCATGATCTCCACACTATGTACTGGCACTGAGACTCAAGTCACAAAGTCTACTATTTATCTCTTCCTAAGGCCCAATTTTCTACTCTTTACCCCAGAGAAAACACCAAGATTAACAGCACTTTTAGCTGGGTGTGATGACCCAAGCCTTTACAGCCAGTACTTGGGAGGCTGAGGCAGAAAGACCACTGTGAGTTAAAGCTGTCTTAAGGCAACAAGTGAGTTCAAGGTGAACCTGGGCTAGAATGAGACCCTGAATTCAAAATGAACAAGCAAAATGTGAGTCCATCTTCAAGGTCAGGTGCTACATTACAAGGAAACAAAGAGGAAGAAAGACAGTACATAAAGTTTACATAACAACAGAAAAAAAAGGCAGCAGTTGTGCTGAGAGAAATATATACCTTAGTCCCTTTTTGGGTAGTGTATTTCTGTCAAGCTGCATGCTGTTAAAACAAAGAACACCCCTAAGGACATAATGTAAACAAAACTTCCAAATTATATACATCCAACAAAAATGATTCTCTCAACTGCAGAAAATAACTCTTCTAATAAAACATAAATTCTGTTTTCACTGGGAAAGACAAACTAAGGGAAAATCAAATGCCCAAATACAATAGTAAATATTGAGTTTTTTTCTATACCAATACCTTTCCATGATAACTTCTTGATGGGATTATTCAAAAAAGAAATCGAGTCACATATTGGATAGATCTCCTCATATCTCATATTGCATTGACACTGTGGGCGCCATACTTCCCTATGCAGCTGACAAGATTTTTGCTGTGAGTTCCCAGGCAGGGGAATTAGTGAAGGCCATTATATCTTCTCTAAATTAAAGTGCCAAGTGTCCATGATCACAGAGGAGGAAAGTACCATGTAGTACTTGTCTTTTTCTCTTCCAGTTACTTGTTAAAAACCATAAAGGTATACTTATTTTCCATGGATATAATAAGAAAGTATATAATATATATTCTCTTAGAATGTTTAAATATTGTTGAAGGGAAGGTATAAAATCATTGAGAAAATATTGTTTAGGCAATCAAAGGACACTGTGTTTTAATATTTCTTATTTAAGGAATTCTCAATTAGTCACAGGAGGAAGAAAAGCTGTGCCCAGAGTTATGGGCAATGGGGCAGGGGCTGACTGAAAACAAAGGATTTTCATAAGAAAGTGGGAGGAGTCTAGCGACTTCATTATAATCTCAGGCATGCAAATTAGCAAAGGATAAAACAAATTCAAGTTGGCAGAACTGCTGTTCTCTTTCTTTAGAATATCAAAGGATTAAAATTAAATACACAGCATATGAGTAATGGGGATGATATGACATGAATGCAAACACATCGATTGACATGGAATCACTCAAAATCAAAACTACAATGTTTTCTTCATGTGAACTCCATCACTTGGTATAACAGCAAGCAGCTAAGAGCCGTAAAAGACCTTGTTTGTTGGGGATGCCAATATCAGGTAAATACTCTGGTATAGAGAGGCCTATCCCAGAGTATATCTGGATTATACACTTCCTTAGTAGTGGGGATAATCAAACAAATTGAATCCTATTAAACAAACATAAGAAATTTCTAAAATGAACTATATTGGGCTAAATGTGTGTGTGTTTATAGTCATTTTCAAGATTATTTCTTTCATGTGTGAAAATTAAAGCTTAATATTCCAGGGAAAAGTTCTTTAAAGTTGTATTCTATTATCAATATGATCTATTTGCATAAAGTCACATGTTTATATGTCACAGAGCAACTTAATGTAAAGGTAGAAACATGCTTAAATTTACTAATATAGACTTTCTCTTTGACTCTAGATATTCATGATTTTCTTATGTCTCCTTTCCTGAAAAGCCTCAAGGATTGCCAACTGCAATGTTAGGGGTGGCCAGGGAGCTAGAAACAATCCCAAGGAGTTCAATCCAGGCCCTGTTGTCAGATGCAAGATAAGTTTTTGATATCAGGTTTAATGAGAAACCAGAAATTTTCAAGCTCTGTTAATGTTGTAAAATTTTGGTTAGGTCACAACAGAGATGTCCATGACTAAGAGCCAGTGTAGAGAGAAACTGAAAAAAAATATTAATTAGACATTCATAAATTTATCTTATTTTTGGTGAAGAGAAATTTATGTAAAACTTAAAGTTGGTATGAAAATCAACTGAGTTAAAAGTACTAGGCTACAGATATCAAATTTTACAAGGAAAGTAATAAACTCAGTTTCTATTATATATTGCTAATTAATTTGCCTTACTTTTTTGTACTTTAATAAACTTTCTTTTAGATATGGCTCTTTGGTTACTTTAGCCGATCAAGTTCATGCAAAAAAGTCAGATCACCAATTATAGCTAAGCTTTAAAAATAGAGCAAAAAATTCTTTATACTCACTTTCAAGGGTTTCAATACACTATTATAACTTGCAGTTTTGTTCTGAAGAAAAATTTAAAACTGCAAAATGTTTTATATCAAGAACTGTTTCAGTCTAGTAATTTGCTGGGGGGACTAATTAATATCTCAATATACTGTATCTAGAAATATATTCACATTCACTTTACATGGTTTACTATTCATTAATAAAATTTTATTAAGAATCACAAACAAAAACATTCATTTACTTAAACTGTTCAAAGTGTATTTTAGAAAGTCCTTGTTTAGTTATTTTAATACTAGGATATTGTCATTTGTAAAATTGTCTATTTATAATATCAAATATATATAAAAGATTGGCTCAAAAAGAGTAAGTATATATTTCTTAATATATTTCTATAGGGAAAGTTTATATTGATTATAGCTAAAATATAGAACAGAGTACAATATTAAAATGATATTCAATTGCAGTTATACAACTCACTACCCTCTGCATGTGGTTTTGGTTTGACAGCTATTTGGTTACAACTAGGTAATTGACTAAGTTAGTTGGACTTAAATGTGTCAATGCTGAAGATGTAGGTTAATAGTTATAAAATGAGATTACTATTCTTAACTTTGTAACTCAAAAATGATCTGTAATTTTGGAGACTGGTCCTGGAAAATGAAAAATAAACCATTTGTGGAATGCTTGATTTAACTAACCCATCTTTAATTCCTCTCATCTACATGTACATTCATGAATGCTTTCACTACAATAAGTTATTTCCTTCCCTGAGCTCTTTATATGATGCTTACATATCCCTATGAATGATCTAAAGGCCATTTATTTATCTTTATATGATGCTTACATATCCCTATGAATGATCTAAAGGCCATTTATTTTCTTGATGTGAAATTTGATACTTTTACTTTCCTGAATTGCAAAATTTGATGTTTTACTATTTGCCATTTTTATGTCATGTTGTATTAACAGTATTCTTTAAATTCGTTTTCTTTAAAAAATGTCAGTTCATTTTCTATATGATTTGATTTATTGATAAGTTTTATAAATGACATATGATAATGTCTCTTTCCCTTAAAACTGTTGAAACTAGAATCTAAGATGTCATATATAGGAAGTGTAAATTTGATGAAAGATCAAATACCAGTTTTATATATGCCATGAATACCACCAAGAGGAAAGTCTGTTCCCTTGGCTCTCAGGTTTTTGTTTATGAGGAAAATCTGTAATTATCAGTCCATCGCAGAGCATCAATATGTCATTTCCTTCTCAAATTCTTTACTGCAGGAAAAGTGCTATTGGTTTAGCCATCAGTATGTGGTGGGGAGGTGGGATGTGAAGAGATTGTTTCACCCTGTAGATTGTATTTTACAAAAGCAAGAAAACAGGGGAACAGAGTGAAAATTGAACTAAAGTGTGCTTAGGGAAGGATTTTAACTGATGTTCTAGAAGTTATTCTGAGAGGAATGTTGGAGGTCTAGGAAAAAATATGTCAGCATCAATATAAAAGTAAAAAAAATAATTTAGAGCTATGTAATAAACAATTTCAGAAAATAGAAGTCGTTTTCCCAAATAACAGGATTAACTTGTGTTGGGCAAGATGATTTGTGAAAGCCTTTTGTATGCAAAGAAGATATACCATCAAGTTTGTTCAGAGGAAAGTTGCAGGTTTAAAACTTTCCCTTGCCAGTAAGAGTCAGCCCCAAATATCCTAGGGGTGATGGGGAAGCTGAGGACATTTTGCACAATGTGATGCATTTAGGTAGGGATAGATGTAAGAAATATCTCATTTTAAACTTTTTTGTTTTAAAGTTTAATTTAAAAAAAAAGAGTATAATCAATGGAAATACCTTGAAAATTGATCAATTTTCCAGAATGCTATAAAAATAGCACTGGTATATGAAAACTTATGGTTAATAATTGATTCTTTTTTCCAATTCAACTAGGATTCCCCATTGACATATTTGCTATTTTTCATAGTGTGAAAATAAATGGACTTTAACTTATTGCTCAGAGCATAATTGTAGAATCCATTTGAATTTGGTCTTTAACCATGCTTAAATTATCCTAAGGATCTCATGATGCTCTGGATTTCTAGTGAAATCACTACAGTGTCTTTAGAAGGCTTTGTTCCATATATAATAAATACGTGCTTAAAATATAGTACAAATTATAATGCATTCATAATAAGAAACTTTAATTATTTAATCACCCTACTCTTAATGGCTTGATTCCTCTGCATATTTGGTTAAGAAGAGGAAATAAAAGGACCAGTCATATCCATCTTAAAGTCCAAACTTCATTTTGAAGTCACGTTGCACCCAGGCCAGGCACTCTAGTGAAATCCAGAGAACTGAATGGGGTAGGCAGGGGAGGTTAGCACAGTGTGGGGAGAATCAATCGCTCACCTTTCTGAGAGAGTGGATCTCACACTACCCGTTCTCATGAGCAGGCTCTGGGCCTCGTGAGTGCCTGTCGTCAGTCCAGACAGGGAGCCATGATGGCTGAGGGGCAGGTCAATGGACTCAGAGCTCGTGTGGAGGCTAGTCATGGACTGGTAACTTGGAGTGTCCTTGCTGCCGGCAGAGGAACTGCTCATATTGGCAGCCCACACAAGACCACCTGATGTGAAAGAGTGAACGGACGCTGGGCTGGAAGCCAAGGAGTGACTTAAACTTAGCACATCTGTAGTTAAGTCTGAGGGTTTATTGAAGAGAGGGCTGCTCCCGCCACTCAGCCCGCCAGCACTGCCCATGCTGCCCGTACCAGACGATGGCGACTCCAGACTGCCTTGTCGAGCTAAGGTGGTACTAGGGCTGGGTACTACTGAAGAGGATTTCACCCCCTCAGTATTAGGTGCAGGGGCAGATTTCCCACCTGCCTTGGCACCAAACAACCTAAAAGAAAAACAAATAACAACTTCAGTTGTTCCAAGAGACTCATATCCACATTGCATAGTCAGGGTTTCGGTCCACAGAGCCAAGTGTGCTTTGGTGTACTGAGCTCCCAAGCACTTCCAGCCTCTATGTTCCTGAACTTGATAGCCTTGAACTTGAATCAATGGCTGAAAATCTCTTACAGCATCGCAAGGGCAAGTTAGCACAGGATGCTCCCCGGGGACGGGAGAAGTAGGCAAAAGTCAAACATGAAAATGCCTGACTCTTTTACAAGTTCAATGAAATAGTTTGACGTTTCTGGTAGTTACCTATTTACAGAACCATTATAATGAAACAACTTCTACTCATTCGATAGAGAACACTTAAATAGATTTTCCTCTTTTCTTTTTCTTTTAAACTGTTTAGTCAAAATCTAAAAGGAATGCTTAAGGCCAGGTTCTGGAAGGTAAGTTCAATGTCTGGGGGCTTGAGTGACTTGTTTGGAAATATTGGATACTGTTGGCAACATATGAATTTGTACATATTTCCCCCTTGGAAAGGCCAAAGGGTTTTATGTCAGTTGTCAGAGCTATTTGAATACATATTTACAACAGTGACTGGAAATGTAGTAGGTGCTAAGTTAGATATTGGAGTTTTGATCAGAAAACATTTTAGCTTTGTAAATGAAGTGGATGACATAATCAAATTTATGTGAATATGAAAATAAAGTGATATGAAGTAATGGTAGAATGGTTGTTCCTTCAGTTGCGATGAATCCGTATTTTCTACAGTGGAGTACTTTATGAGGAATATGAGAAATTGTTTCATAGGTAATGGGCCACAGGAGGGCAGTACAGGCTTTCCCTTACGCGATGGAAATATTTACTCTTGCTTCAAGCCATAACTAATTCTTCCCAATGAAAAGCAACATCGTGAAAAGCAAGTTTTCAGGACTGGCATTTCTGATGAGCAATGAAACCTCAAGATTGTTCACATACTTTTGCATTCAAGATTCCTTGGAAGTAAGAGTAAACATTTCAAGACTATTTGCGAGAGATTGAAGTTCTCCAAACAACCCTTAGGAATATTTCACAAGTAAGGACCCTTATCATTTTGAAAATGAAAAAAATTAGGCCCAGAGAGATTTAGCTATTCATCTCAAGTCTTCAATTATATTCATTTTTCTGCCACTGAGGGTATTTAAAAGTAGCCATCGATTCCCAGCAGATCTTCACATGACTAATACCAAGGACAGTCCTGTTGGGGAGAGAGCGACAGAATTCATCTCGCTCCTGAATTGTCCCGTTTCGGACATCTACATGTTTTCAAGTTTTGTCAATCAGATCAAACCTTGATTTTCTTGAATAGGCCAAGATTTGGTGCTATATAAACTTCAACAACATAATAATTTACTTGGTTACCAAGGGTCCATCAACTAAATTTATAACCATCAGCTCATTAAGAGCAAGTCCAACACTAGTAATGTCAATATTTATAAAGATCTATTCTTTTTAAATTATGGAGAAGAGACATGAAAATTTGTTTTTTTTTTCTTCTTCTAAGCTATTACTTCATTTTGTCACTATCCCTCGAGAACGCCAGTTAATTTTAGGTCTTTACATCTGCTGATTGTATTAACAGTACAGTGCAAAATCTGGCCTTTTCTCATGACTACCACGTTTTATTAGAACTCACAATATTTTAAATTATTTTAAGGTATTGGCATCTTAAAGATCTATAGTCAGGATTTATTAAAATATGTTTATACCAAGAAAAGTATGGATTACATAAATCCCTTTATGTTTCTCCAGCTTCCTCTCACATATCCTTACCTTCTAAATGTAGGCGAGGCAATATCGGGGTACTTGGACCCAGGCTGCCTGAGCCCTTGCGCCCCACAGGCACTGGCCGAGGTGGGGCTGGATTTGGGGGAACCTGACAAAGAAACGCTCTCGGAGTCTGAGACTGCAACCTTCTCCTTCTCCTTGTCTGTCTGGTTGACAGTGACAGGACTGGACCTGCCCGAGCCGATCTTGGCGGGCTCTCTGAGTTTGGAGGTGGTGGCACCTGCTGATTTGCTGCTGACGTTGGAGTCGATGCTGCTGGTGCTGGACCTGTGGCCGCCGCGCCCGGGGATGCCGCTGGCGCTGGACTTGGAGGGCCGAGGCAGGCTGCGGTACTGCAGGGTGGTCTTGGAGCTCACGTGCAGCACCACATCGTCCTGGTTCTGGGACCCATCCAAGCTGGTTTTCCGCCCTGCGTTGGACTTCCCACCGATGGCTGCAGATTTGGGGATTTTACCCAGGGTGGCTGAGCCGCTGGTGATGGTCGCTCCGCTGCTGGTGATCATCGTGGATGAGCCCACTCCGCTCGGCTTTTTAAACCCAAAAGAGCTGGTGGCTGTGGACCTTCCAATGCCCGAGGGAGGTTTCTTCCCTTCATCTCCGCTGCTTTTCCCTGCATCGGAGGGGGACCTTTGCAGGGATGACCCTTTCAGGGGTGTTTTCCCTTTCTCGGATGCCTTGGCATCATCTGTCTTCCCTAATTAAGGAGACAGACACAGATGTGTATGAATTTGCATATTTCCATCTACCGTAACACTTCCTAAAACAAGGGATGTAATATGAGTGATTCTTTATATTATTCAGCTCCTAAATATTTACTGCACTACATCTAAGCAGGGATGTACTCCACAAGAAGGAGAGGACTGAGTGCACAGCTTGTAACATGCACCTGTCAGAGGAAAAGTGAGGAGATTGAGGAGATAAAATGAAAACATATAATTTTGCTCATTGTGAAGGTCTTCTATCTTGTAAGACTTTTATTTCAAAAGAGTGCTACATCAAGAATTCATATCACTATCTTTGGGGTGATCATATCTGGAGTATCGTGTGACATCTGTAATTCAGGTGGCAACACTTATGAAAGAGACCCAATCAAAAACAAGGAGAGTGAAATGTACCGGAATTCATTCACTCTTTTATTCCATCAAGTCTCATTCATAAACAGCACCTGAAGTGTGTCAGCACTCTACCCTATATTATGATTGCTCTCACCATTCAAATGTGTGTTGAAATGTACAGACACACCTAACTTAAATGCCAAAAAAATAATATGGAAGTCATAACAGACTTATTAAATACTCATATTTTACTGCCATACTAACAGAAATAATGAGAATATCATGAGGCATGAGGCACACAGAGAACCCAAATTATAAAGGTGAGCCTCAGAAGATGTCCAGGTGATTATATTTCCATGGGCTTATAAGATAAACTATACGACATTTAGATAAAATGTAAGGAGAATATGACTTAAAAAGATAGCATTTATTCATAAGACAGACCCTGACAAAACACCATTCACTAAGCCACCAATGCAAAACAGCTGCCAAGAGCCAGGCCTACCAGGATTCTTGAGTGCACTTGTGCTGGCTTTCTGCCTCGCTGGAGCTGCACCTTGGGCAGACATGCCTCTCCTCCAGGAACCCGTATGTGACACGGCCAAGGCCGCTTTCTGCCCTGTCTTCTCAGGGTCTTCTGCAAGTCCAGAGGAGGCACCCTTCCACTTGCTACCTCCATCCCCAACACTGTCAAAATCCTCTTCAGGCTTTTTTGGCTCCTCAGGACTATCCCAGGTCTCATCTGTTGTAGAACGTTTTTCTGCGTCTGTCTTAAGCTATAAAGAAAAAGCTTTATGAAGAAAAGACTATAGAATATGAATTAGTCATTGGAATACACTTAAAGATCACTGGTAGGAAACTGAAGTGAAACACTGGTTTATATTGCAAAGGAATTCAGCAGACAGCTCTATTTGTATCTGTGCCTTTATTTAAGCCTCATTAATTTTAGCCATTATAATTCTCTGTTGCAAATATTAAAATGTCAGAATATGTATGTGCAAAAAAACAACAATTAAACACTCCAGACAGGAAGGAGTTATTTTATGTCAAATGTAGTGAGGAAAACTAAGATAAGGTAAAGCTTATTTAATGTTCATTCTTAATTGATCATCTCCATGAGTGCTATGATTTTTGAGATCAGTATAAAATTAAAAAATGTCAAAAATAGGCTGTTAAAACACTTCTTTGATTTTTAAACAAACACATTAACATTGGTCATCTAGGTTAGACCATAAATGACCAGAAATACAGATATTTAAGTTGCTTTCCATCATCACAATAGACTGAGATGTACTTTTTATAGCTCTCGAGGGTCACAGTTCTGAGAAATACTAACATAAAGCTGGTCTACCTAGTGTGCAGTGGGGGTATGGAGGGGGGTGAGGCCTTATTAATATTTTCTTTTATTCAGTTCATGAAAATATTTCATATTAACAGAATGAACTATAAATTAACCCAATGCAAATAATTTGGAGGAAGAAACTGAATCATTGGATAAGCAGGGTGACTCTCACCTGGGTATTCTTCCTGGAAGGGACAGTGATGTTGGAGTAAGAGCTGACCGAGGATGTCGTGTTCAGGTCATCTGTACTGATGTTATCCAGGGTGTCACTGAGGCCACTGCTTACCGAACTGCTATCGTCCCAGCTAAAGGCAAGACAGACCACGGCAATGAGTGAAGCACAGCTGCTCTCCGAAGCTCGCCTCCATTCCCCATACACATCCTTTAGGAAGACATCCAATGAGAATGTGTGCACTTCCCACAGTGGAAATAACCTGTTTACCAGAACCCAGTGTCTACCTGCGAATCACCTTAGCTGACATTCAGGACCCGCCAGCAGATCCAGGTTCCAAGGGAACATATGTGGAATGAATGAAAACACAGAGATTAAATAAATGTAGCATGGATGAGGAAAGAGCAACGCAACATTCCAGCTGGCTCCCCCTCTTCTGGAAAAAGCACCCTGGAATCATAAAGCATGCAGGAATGCATCGTTTATTTGGAAAACATAGAAAAGGTGTGTTGCCTTTGTCAGGAACCTGAAAGTCATTCCTCATACTTATTCCTATATTAGCAATTATTCCCACTCACTGGTCCATTCTTCAATAGAAACATTTAACCAGTGACGTCATTCTCCTGCTATCCTCCACATAACACATCTCCTCCCATCTGGACTTCCTGATTGTAATCTGTCCCGTGTAATTTTACCTCCTGCACGTGGGTTAATTTACATAAATTCACTTCTGGCTCCAACATTATATTGCTAAACTCTCTTTCCTTGCACAAGCTCCCACAGTAAAATATACTTCTCTCTCAGCACCCACAAGGTGGCACTCCTGTGCACTGTCATAATACCGTGTCCATAGCAGCCTGTCTTCATTTAGACCCTCTCTGACCCATTTTCATAGACACGTAGCATATTATACTAAATGCATACACCGAGTTTTATGAGATCAAAACTATGTGCTAGATCTTTTTTAAACATCACTACTGCTAAGGGAAATGTAGAATATTTAAATTTTAGCTAAAACCTTCAGATTGTTCAGAGATTAAGAGAAAAGCAGTGAGGTAATTTATCATATAGTTGCATGAGGTTTTACGGAGTAGACATAGAAGAATATAGAAAAATTCTGTATTTAAAGGATGAAGGTACACTTAAGGGTAAAATTTACAATGAGTTTTTTCTTTTCTTTCTTTCTTTCTTTTTTTTTTTTTTTTTTTTTGAGGTAGGGTCTCTCTTTAGCCCAGGCTGACCTGGGATTCACTATGTAATCTCAGGCTGGTCTCAAATTCACAGTAGTGATTCTCCTATTGCCCAAGTGCTGGGATTAAAAGCTCAGCCTTATAATAGACATCAAGATTTGTAGTGTTAGCTTTAACCAGTGTAATCCTCCTAGCACCAAAGAAAATAATGTGTACTGTATCTATCACCTGCTATTATTACCACAATAATTAATTGTATACTGTATTGTATAAAATTGTATAAGAAGGCCATCTCAAGTGAGCACAATGCCTTTACGTCTTGCTGTTCTGTCTTCATTGCAACACACTTACAGTCACTTGAACTCTATCAGTCGCCCCTGACATTTTGAGTCCTGTACTTTTCCCAAATTCTTTAAGATTTCTTTAGATTTGCCATCCCCCACCTTATTCTTCTTAAACTACTTTAGTAACTCCTCCTTGAGAATGCCAAGCTGTTCACAACTTCAGGAACACCTTTGGGATGATGACAGTCCAATGCATATCTCTAAGCTAAAATTTTCTTCAAACTACAAATTTAGCATTTTCTGCCTCTTATGGAAACACTTCAAGGATGTTTTGTTAATGTTTCAAATTCCCTCACTTTAGCGTTATATCATTTCTTGTAAAAAAAAAAAATCTCAGTTTCATTTATTCTCACCCTGTCTACTCAGCTGTGTTCTCAAGTAGGTTGTCTCCAATCACTTAAAATCTTGTCAGCACTGTGAATGGGTACCGCATTGTTCCACATTCCAACTCTTAATGCTTAATACTTGATTCATATCATCTCTTGGTAAAGCATGGCCTCCATTCACTATGATACATAAGCATTCATTTTTGTGTGCTGTTCTATTCTCTTGGTCACGGTGTGAATATCTTGAAATAAGGGACCATGTTTTGCTTATCTTTGTAGCCCTACCATGTAACATGGTGTCTGTTGTTGAAAATATATAACTAGAATATGTTAAGTGCTGTTTTACATTTTTAAAAAAAACATTGCTTTCCCTCAGTAATTTTACAGTGGAAGATAATCAATAAAAATACAACTTCTGTGAAAAATTTCAACATATTTCCTTGCTAAACACACATGAAGGAACAAATTTTGATGATGATGGTGTTATTTTCCTAATCATGCACTTCCGTAACTTTGGTGTTCATCTTAGATTTTCTAGAAATAAGAATTATTTGTACCTTGGATGCAATTAATTCTGTTTATTATGGCACATTTAATTAAGTTGAAAAAAACTTCATAGAAAATAGTTTTTAATAAAAATTATTAAGATAATTATCTCTGAGTAATAAGTCTCAAATCTCATCAAAATAT
Source organism: Zapus hudsonius (assembly GCA_004024765.1). Lineage (NCBI taxonomy): Eukaryota > Metazoa > Chordata > Mammalia > Rodentia > Dipodidae > Zapus > Zapus hudsonius. Next base: position 73,503 of record PVHP010002032.1, on the reverse strand, counting down.
GTTTCCACCCTTTTATTTTTAATTGCATTAAAAAGTACTGAGTTTTTTTTACTATATTCTTCATCAAAAGGCACTTCCTACTTACGTTTAATTGCACATCCATCACTCTACTGACTTTTTTCTTATACACTTTATGAAATTTTCATAAATTGGAAATATGTGTATTTTATTCACATAGTTTGCATTTTTCCATTGGTTTATTTCTTGGCATAAAATATTATGAATTGAGCTGTTAAGAATATACAAATTTTTACTTGAACACACTTCTTGTGTCACCAAGTAGGAGTAGGAGTAGGTCATACGATGGGTGAATAAAAGAAAATGCAAACTCTTTTCCATTAAGGCTACATAATTGTGTTAGATTCTCATAACCTATAGTGGGAATGTGAACTAGTTCAGCCACTAAGGAAACCAGAATTCAGGCTTCACGGAAGACCAACACTAGATCTACCTAAGGCCAGAGCTCTATCACTCCTATGTGAATGCACCAAGGATGCCAATGAACATAAAGGTACTTGCACATCAATGTTTACTGTAGCACTATGTGTAACAGCCAAACCATGGATCCAACCTCAGTTGGACCAGCAACAGAAATGCAGTGGATATTTTTCAGCCAAAATGAAGAATAAAGTAAATTATACTTGCAAAAAAACCCTAGAGAATTATGTCATTCTAATATATATATATATATATATATATATATATATAGTATGTTTGGTCTCATTTGGATCCTAGAGATTTTATATATATATATATATATATATATATATATATATATCCTATAAATAAATAAATTTCTCTATAAGACGCAGTCTAGCATGTCCACATGTCATGAAAGTAGAAGTAAATGAGTCCATGAAGGAAAGGGGGTGAGTGGGGGGGAGGAGGATGAAAAAATGGAAGTATGGAGACCTGAGGGGTTATGTTCAATACACAATGTATACTTTTATAAAACTTTAAATATAAACTAATCTTAAAAAGAAATTATCACCTTGCTCAAGGTTGCAAAGATTTTCCATTTTGCTAATAGAATTTTATGTTTGTTTTAGCTTTACATTTAAGTATATAATAAATGTCTTAATTATTATGTACAACAAAAGACATATGTCCAGTTTTTTATTATGTATAGTTTTTAAATTATGTATATTTTTACATGTATGTTTTTTATTATGTATGTGGTTTATGTAGAAAACTATTATTACCCTACTATTTTTCTTGGCACACATGCAATTTAAAAAACTGCATATGGGTCTATTCCAAGATGCCCGATTTTCTTTATTTCTGGGCTTATTTTTGTGAATACATCTTCATACCAAAGCTTTACAGTATGCCTTGAAATCAGATAAGTCCACCAGAATTGCACTCTAGCTATTTCCATTTAAACCTTAGAATTCTGTTTTTCTTTTTTTAATAAGACTGTTATGTATTTATTTGCAAGGAGAGAGAGCATATGTGTGTGTGTGAGAGAGAGAGAGAGAGAAAGAGAGAGAGAGAGAGAGAGAGAGAGAGAGAGAGAGAGAGAGAGAGAGAGAGAGAGAATGAATGTCCCAGGGCCTCTACGACTGCCAACAAACTCCTGATTTATGTGCCATTTTGTGCATCTGGTTTTATGTGGATACTGGGGAATCAAACCTGGGATGTCAGGCCTTGAAAGTAAATGCCCTCAACCACTGAGCCTTCTTTGCAGCCCTAGAAATCACTTTTTACCTTTCTTTTTAAAGATCCACATATTTTCAGAGAATTATATTAAATATAAGGATCAGTTTGAAAAATTTTGAGACCTTCATAAGTATGTCTCTCAATCCACACAAGAAAAAATATTTCCATGCATTTTAGTTTTTATTGTTTTTTTACCAATGGTGTGTAATTTTTGAACTAGTAGATATAATTTGAAAAATCTTTTATTTCCTAGTTTCACAAGATGTTGTAAGTGGTTTACTTTTTAACATTTATTTTTAAATGATATATATATATATGCCATATATATATATATATATATATATATATATATATATATATATATATATATATTGTGTGTGTGTGTGTGTACATGCTGGTACAAGTGTGTGGAGGCAAATGAGTGTGTTTGCATGTGCATGAAGGCCAAGAAGTTGAAGTCAGGTGTCTTTATTTTCTTCTCTATCTTATTTTTTATTTTTATTTTGAGACAGACTCTTACTCTAGCCCAAGGTGACCTAAACTCACTCTGTAACCCAGTCTGGCCATGAATTTACAGTGATCCTCCTACCTCAGCCTTCTTACTGCTAGGATTAAAGGAGTGCGCTACCACACATGGCTTCTCCATCTTATTTTGTTGAGACAAGGTCTGCACCTTTTGGGAATCCAGAACTCACCCATTGGACTAGCAAAGCTAGGTAGTAAGCCTTGAGGTCTTCCTGTTTGTGCATTCCCTGGGTAATCCCACCAGAACCACAAATATGTGCCACCCCATCTAGTGTACTGCATGGGTGCTGGGAATCTAAACTAAGATCTCCATGCTTATACAGCAAGCACTTTTCCCAGGGAGCCATATTTCAGTTCCTGCAAGTAGCATATTATAATTCTCATGTTTTACCTTTTCTTTGCTTGTATATGATACAAATGAATTTTAACCCTTGTCTTTGCATATTAAAATATTAAATTCATTTAGCTAAAGTGGTGGTTTGAATGTGGATGTATATCCCCCATAGCCTGAGATATTTTTGGACATATTAAGTGGGGGTACCATGGGGCTCTCTGTCCCAACTGGGATAAGAGGCACTGTGTCCTGGCTCAGTATTTTTATCCCTTAGCCTTATGAAGTATCATATATAGCTTACATTTTCATCACAAATAATGACTTTGGCATAATACAGAGAACACAATAGAGAACAGAGAAGTTCCTTGATTTTTTTTTTTTTTGGCCTGTGGTTTTAAGATCACAGGCTTTATGCTAGTGAGTTATGTGCCTATGGTAAACAGAGCCTGGGGGCCTGTAGTTAGGATTGAACTTGTTTTTTTCTAATTTGAGGCAGGAGCAGCTGCATTCCCTAACTTGCATGGGCGCACAGGTTTCCTTTTGTCCAATCATGCTGTGAGCCCCATTGAGCTATGACAATGGTCATTTCTTCCCTTTTAGTTAAGTTGTGGTATGTGAATCCCCATGGTAAGATTTGATTTCAGAATCTCACTTGAGCTCTGTTGGTTAATATGATTTTTCAGAATTTGCATAAGAAAGACAATGTGGAATCATAATTACAACTACATTCATGAAAACAATATTATGATCTCCAACGCAATTACAAAAATTAAATACCAGAAACAGCTATGTTAAATGATGTATTGAATGACTAATCTTTAGAAGTGACCAAAGGCATAAAACTTAATTGCTTGATGTCTTTTAGTTGAGGGTAGTGTTATGCTAGATCCATGTTCCCAAGACATGTGCATTAACTTGATCACAGCGGTATTTGTTGCTGTTGTACTTAAGAGTGGTGCTATAAAAAGCAGTCACCTTAAAACAAGGAAGTTTAAGCAGTAGGTAATATATGATATTTTCCATGAAGCTTGTAACTTGACCTCCAGCAGTCTGCTGGAAGAGGTGTCTTTGGGGGTGGATCTGAAGTCCAGTCCTAAGATGTGGAAAGAGTGGTTTGAGCTCTGGCTGTTCATGTTTGCTGGCTCCTCGGTGATGTTTCTTTGCTCTGCAGTGATGGCAGTGAACCAGCTGCTTTCTCCCTTGATGGTGTTTCCCCTCGATTCTCTAAGCCTGAAATAAGTACTTTCCTCCCAGAAGCTGCTTCTGCTTGGGTGTTTGTCCAGCAATGAAACGTTAACTGCAACAGCTAAGTAGTTAAATTTACTAATTAGAGTTGGAATTGATTTCTTGGTCCAGTGGAGTGAAATTCTAATTTTTAAAATGAATTCATTTGTCATTTCTTCATGTACAGTCACACATGTCAACTGTGCGAGAAGAGCACTTTTACATTTCCAGGGTCCATCCTAATATACTTAAACATGTTAATGCATCACCAAGATTCATGTTTTCACTTATCTCTAAAATGATAAACATTCTCCTCACCTATGATGTACCACAGCTCACAGCAACCCAGTGTGGATGGTACAACTGACACCCTTCCATTATAGATAATGCTAACTTACTCACTCAATCTTTCAAGTAATTAAATATTTTAGAAGTAGTAATAGTGTTTATAGAAATTATCCTAAATAAATATTGGACATGAGAACAAAGATTTATTTAGAAACACACTTATCTCAGTATTTCCTTACCAGTTAACTGGAATGAACTGTTGACGTGTGTAATGACATAGAAACACTGGAAATGTGTTTTGGGTATGAAAACAGATTCAAAAGACTACATACTTCATGGTTTTATTTATGTGTTGATTTAGTGATGGTGGTGAGGAAAGTTTTGTGGTGGATACATGACCTGATGCAGATGTCAGGACTCAGAACTGTACACCAGCAAAACACACACTTTATAGGATATAACAGAAAGAATAGAGTAAATTATCATTCAGGCAGGTTACTGTTAGAATACTGATTAGATTACCAAACTAATAATAAAATGATTGCTTTGGGATGCTGTTTACTATTTAGATTTGTAATGCTCAATAAGGCAATATTGCAACCTACAGTGCCCTGTGGAATCATGTTCAGAGCCAAACCTGCTTGAAAACATTCAAGTCCTTTGTTATGTTTATTTCACAGGGAAGAGTTCTAAAATATTAAATATTGTTAAAATAATTTTTGCAGATTTGAAACTTTTTACAGAGGCAAAGTTAGTGCCAGCAAGCACATTATTGGTAGGTGGGTTTTCAGCACACCTGATTGTTGGCTTAGCAGAACTACCTATGGTGGTTTCATATGTTGCTTTGCCAACTGTCCAACTTGTACAGGTAAAACAAAGTGATATTTCTTGATAAAGAACAAATTCTTATGCTTCAGACACTCAACAGTAAGCTGAATCTCAATTTAGTAGTTTATTTAATTTCCATTAATGCAATAAAGGAACATGTCTATTACTGATTTCTCTGAATGTATGTTTCTTTAGCACCAATTCAATTATAACCAGAATGCTGCCTACTTAGGAGAGATTATTTATGACTCTACAAGACATCCACTCAGTTCTTAACTTCAAATGGCATCATTTTCATTTGCTCATTATTTTTATTAATGATTAACTTAACAAATAGATATGTAAAGTATGCCTATCCATTTTGAATGTTTCAGTTATATGTTGCATAATTATTTAGAAAAAAATCACTATACATATTATACCTGCCAGTATATGAGTGTTCTTAGGTTGATGGCAATGGAAAAGATTTGAAATGGGAGCCCAAGGCCCACCTATAGCATCGTGTTCTTAAGGTAGGTCCCTGCATATGTCTCTTCCACATTCACTTTGAGCTTTGCTGAAATACACCCTTCTTGATAAGGCTTTCTTTGAACATTCTGTCCAAAAATTAACACATGCCCCGACACATGTATCTCTCAACTTCTTACCCTAGTGTCTCCTCTTAGTAATCATCATCATTCAATGTACTTATTCAATTAATCCATCATTTTATTGTCACACAGTTTCAAATCTATGAAACTGGAAAAGTTTTGCATTATTTCCTCCAGTGTTACATTTCTAGGTACCAGAATTAAAACCTTGAATACAAGAGGCACTCAATCAAAACCAGCTAAATAATCAATCATTAATGCCCACCTGCCAACCTGTCACCGCTGAAAGTAATCACCTAATTGGACTCTAAGTCACTAGTCATGAGTGGAATATTCCACACTGCATTAAGTTTCTGAATGTCACGCCTATGTGTCTCAGACATCACTTTGATTTATCACGCAGGTCTTGAACCAGGTCCTAGTTCCTTACCCACCCTAATCCCATTCTATGTTGTCCATTAAAGCTAAACAATTAAACAGAAATTCTAGAACCATGCTACCTTTAATAAACAAGTGAAATAAGATAACTAAAGTATTTATTCCAGTTCTTGAGATATGACAGCAGGCATGGAATGTACCGAATAATATGCTAGGTACATATGAAAACAGCCAGACACTTGGATGAGAAAAGAGATTTACATTTATGCCACAGTGTTTATTACATAAGGGGAGTGTTCCAGGTTTAACTGAATTAACTGAAACAGAAAGAACACCTAAATGGGAATAGATGGAGTTTTAGGAACCTGAAATTTCACTGGCATGCCAGAAAATCCAATATCAATATTCTGTTGAGAGGGAGATCAGGAAAAATAACATTTTCTCATCCAACCTGAAAGTTGGCAAGCAGTATGATGTATAATGTAGTTTCATGAAAGGAAAAAAGAAAAGTGCCTTAGTTATCTAGGAGACTATTTTAAGAACATTTCTGGATATGCTTCTTTTTACAAAGGGTAAATAGATAATTGTATTACAAAATAGACATTGAAAATCCTATCATATAACAAGATGCATTTCCCATTATTTATGGGGACTATTGAAATAATACTGAGACAATATGACAATTACATTTGCAAAAGTAAAAAAAAACTAGTATTATATAGGTTTTGAGTTTCAGTATCAAAATTTTAAAACAATATTTTTCCTGAAAACATGACCTCACTGTGATGGTTAAGCTTATTGTCAACTTGACCTGTTTAATAATATACAGTAATATTGGGTGGGTCTCTGAGCTTGCCTGCAGAAAATATTGATAAAAGGAGGAGATCGATTCTACAGAGTGAGTCTTTGCCCCCCCTCCAATGGGTGGGCCATCAGGAAAGGGGGCAGGATATAAAGAAGCTTGAAGGGAAGTCTCTTCCTTCATCCCTCTGCTGCTGGTACTTGTCATGACTTGTACTTGAATCCTGCTCTCCTACCTTCCTGAACACAGTTTCCTCTGACTTACATCATGGACTGAAGACCAGCAGCTCCCTAGGGAACCTTCAGGCCTTCAGGGCTGGATTGGGACTGCTGAGGAATCCAGCCATGTGGACTGTTGTAAACTACCCCAATAAATCCCTCTTTTACTGCAATTGTTCTATCATCTCTGTTTCCTCTAGAGAACCCTGACCAATACACTCACTATACACTTTTATCAGCAAACATAAAATGCTATTTCTCAACTCTGAGAACTAGAACCAATGAAGCATAAAGTCTGCTTTACTTCAGGTTCATCAACAGAAAACAATATAGTGATATTTCAAGAAAGATTTATACAGCATTTCCCTAGAAAAAATATTTTATTACCACAAAGAAAAGAACAGTCATTAGAGGAGATTTTTGAGTTGGAAAATCCTAAATTAATATATCAGATCATTATCTAACACATTTTAGGTTAAACAAACATCTCTCAAATATAAAATTTGTTTGCTTTTGTTTCAGTTTGAAGATTCTTATGCCTTCTGAGGTTTCATTTTGTCACTACAAAGTATTTGTTCCATTTGGGTTGTAATCCACTTGAAACATCCCTCTTAGAAAGGATCCCTTGATGTTTTTAAAAAGTCAATTCTTTTTCATCTGTGCTTGCTACAAGTATGCTTTTTGTCTACTGTGATACTCTGCCTAAAGAAATACATTGTGTCAGGAGGATGAGGACAGTGCCTTCTCACTCAGCCTGGGGGTCATGTCGACAGGTAAATCAGTAAATGACCAGCCACAATGCACAATTCACTCAGTCTAATATCCATATGTACATGTAATTGTGAAATATGGGTAAATCCACAGAAGAACCAAGTGAGAAGAGGACTGGAGAAATCTGGGGTAATAAAGACCTGCTTCCTTGAGGGGTCACTTTAAAGAACAATGAGGAGACAGGTGAGAGGAAAAGACAGTCTTCCTCTGAGGAAAAAGAGAAAAACACAGATAGCTAGTACAAAACCCTGGACATAGACTGGTGGGGAAGGGGGCAGGCCGAGGAATAAGTATAATTGAAATGTAAGATTGAAAGGTTAAGTAGGGCCAGCCCTTGTAGGATTTCTGGTCAGGAGGAATAAATAAGAGTTCATTACAAATTTGTGAGAATTCCATGTTTTAAATAGTGAAATGAAATGAGCAGAAATGTTATTTGAGTATCAGAATACATTAGAGATGGAAGGTGACTCACGAAAGAGGCCAGTGTAATATTTTCAGTTTGGGTTGATGTTTCATGTAAGTTAAAAGAAGAAAGTTTCATGAAATATTCTGAAGTAATCATGACTGTGCTTGCTCTTGCTTGGAATGTGAGCAAGAGAGAAAGTTCTGTGTTGTAGGTGTCCTTTCTACTGAGTAGAGATGCTTGAGAAGAAAGGCAAAGAACCAGGGTACTGAGATCACAATCCTGATTCCATATTATGTTTGAACTTAACACATTGTTTTTTTTAATATTTTTATTTATTCATTTTCAAGCAGAGAGATACAGAGAGAGAGAGAGAGAGAGAGAGAGAGAGAGAGAGAGAGAGAGAGAGCGCACCAGAGACACCACCTTGTGGGTCTGGCATATGAGGGTCCTGGGGAATTGAACCTTGGGTCTTAGGTACTGGAGGCAAGTGCCTTAACCACTGTGCCATCTCTCCAGTCCCAACACATTGTTTTTAGTTATCAAAAGAAGCCAACTTGAGTTGACAGCATCCTAAGACTGTAACTTCTTGGTAAACTGGCAATTCACATGTACATAAGGCTAATGTGTTAGCATTTCATTATTTTTAAGAATGTACATGATACTGAGTTTAATACCAGAAATATTGATGGAACCTGGTATTAATAAATACGCTGGGGTTTGAGTCAGGAGAGCAATCAATAAACTCTGCATAGACCTTTTCATTTGCATTTATTTTCTCTAGGAAACAAATAATAAGATTTGCAATTATTCCATTGTGGTATCAGATAAGAATAGATAAACAACAAAATGAAAAGCTCTTGTTCTTTATAAAAGAAAACCCTAGGTAGACTTGGTTAAATGTAATAAATGCTGTTAGTTTAAAATGGATTTATGCAGTCAGACAGATAGTTTATAATTTAGTGGTATTTGAGGCAGAGGAAAACACATCTGTTTTATTATATGATCTGAAATCACAAGAGTAATAAAATAATGTTATTAAAAATTCATTCAAACACATCACTGGAAGAATGCTCATAACAGTTTTGATAATTCATTTCAGTACTTACTTTTATGAGACTATTGTATGGTTGAAATACATACACATTTATTTAAAAGTCCATTTCTGAGAAACTTGAAATCTTAGCATATGTCACTCAAGAGCTCGGAAAGATCACTTGGTATACGTTCATACAATATGTAGATTTTTAAAGTCAGTATATACTCTGAACTTTATTGGATTTAGAAACTCCTAAGCAACATACATATTGGTACCTGTGGGGAGTTTCTAGAGATGTTTAACTGAGGAAGAAAACCCCACAAATCCCCTGGGCTTAGGTGGGCTAAGGTCCTGTGTTGATCAAAAGGGGAAAAGTGGGCTAAGTTCCAGCATGCGTCTGGATGCCATGTCTACCACATGATTCTCCTGCTTCCATTTCCTCACTGCCATGATGCATTGCATGCCTTCCAACCAGGAGCCACAATCATCCTTGACTCGGGTGTTCCTGCCTGGTCTTTTCTCACAACAGTGAAGAAAGTAACTAATATAATGTTTAGTCTTGAAAACTTGATGTTCCAAGATGGCATAAAAGTGACACAATGGATTGTTTGGTCCTATCTGAAGTAACTTACACTCTTAGAATGATTTCTGATCTTTTTGTATGTATTATGCATCTATATGCATACACACAAAATTTCTTTATTCAACCTTCCTGATTATCCACATGCTACATATTATATAATGGTATACTGATTATTGTTTGTTTTCAAGTCTTCTACTTTATTTATAGGTTCACAATAGCTATATTCACTTCACATGAACTGTCCTTATCTTTATTATTTTTTTATTCAATAGTTTATATTTTTCTATCAATTTTAAATTATATTCCAATGAGTTTCAGGGCTATATGACAGTGCCAATCTAAGCTCTGGAGCTTCAGGTTGCATGATTTCCTTAATTAAAAAAGATTTGACATGTAAAAATAGGAAGAAATATAATCTCAAGTTACATTTAATAAACTATGAAGTAGTTTAAGGGTTTCATATGCTATTTTCATTTGAGAAATTATATTCTTTATATATTTTTGCAATGGAGATCAAATGATCCATTTACATTACATAACAAATTATTTCAAATATATTTCTAATATATTTCTTAGTTGTTACATCTATTATTGATGTTTAATCAATTCTATCTAATTGTGATATTTTCCTGCAGTATTTTCTCATTGGGAACTGTACAATTTATTTTGATTTCTTCCTTTTTTTAATTTTTCATTTTTAACTGGGGTGAGTGCTTGTGTTTATAGCTGAAATTTCTTGGAGACAATCAGTAATAACTGTCCTTTCCTTTTTATTATTATAGTTTACTTTGTAAAATCTTAATATAGGATATAAAGGTGTGTTCAGTGATGATCAAGTATATTTCGTTAACATACTTGTTGATTTTATGATAACACCATGATGTTATACATATGTTGATTTAGACAGCTCTCTAAAACATCTGATTCAAACTTTACAACATATATACATTTAACTAAGAATGTAATCCTTTTAGAAACCTTCTCAAACTGAATAAAATCCTCTATCATTCTAAACAATTACTACCATGTATAGTTTCATTTATTAATTTATCAAATGCCATTTATTGAATTGGCATCATATGACAAGCACTGAGAATATAGTAAGATATGATAGAGCTATGACTTTGACCTTAACTTAGATAGCCTATAATTCTCACTTTTGAGAATATACAGGCTATTTTTTGAATATCTGAACATTCTGTTATAGGCACACTACTTAATCACAACCTCAGCTATTATGCCCCAGCTAAATTGTCTCCCTCCTCAAACCTCTCTTTCTCAGTTGAAATATTTTTGGCATTAGTTATCTTTTTCAGAAGAATAGAAGTGCCGAAATTACTATAATTTCAAGGTTGAGTGAAAAGGGAAACATTATCCAGAAAAAAAGAGCTTAGATAAAGCTCAGCAACTTGGCTACAGAGCTGAAACAAGCTTTAGAACAGAAATCTGTTCTTTTTAATCTTTCCCAAAATAGCACACATTCAAAAAATGAGATTGTAATAAAATATTTTTTTAATTTTAAGATAGAAAAATTATTAATAATGAAGTATTTTGCTCTAAGATATGTAAAATATGTTATAATCACAAATTCCTGATGCTTTTATTTTAAAGCATTGAGACCATTCTTTGGAAAAGAATTTTTCTTTGAAAATGCATGCTAATGAATGAGCATCTTTAGAAGGAGGTGAAAGTTCAGAATTCGAGAGACGTCTGCCAGGAGATCCCACCCCTCCCACAGAATGCATTACAGCAACAACAATACTTGCAACACATCCTGCCTGGCATCAGATCAGTGTGGACATGTATACTCCCTGGCTCAAAGAGCCCACTGCCCTCTCCTTAGACTGTGCACTTGAATACAGGATTCAAGGAAGATCCAAGAATGACAGTTAAATCACCTTAACAGATTAAAAAGATTGAAGCACAGAAGAAATTCTGACATTTCACAGGCCAAGTCCTCATTGCTGATGTTTTCCCTGTTCCATGTCTAGACATCACCATATAACTTTCAGCAGCCTGGTCTTGTTTAGCCATGTTTAGTAACTTCCGTTTCCTTTGTGCTCCCTGCTAGAGGAGGATTTCAGGGCACAGCCTTTGTTCAAGGGGATCATTTCTCGTGTTTGTCAGGCATACTAGAGTCGAGGCACACACAGAAAGGTAAGGTCATGGCAGAGCTGAGGTGAGCAAGAGAGAGGTCACCAAGTTCTCACCCAGCCTCGAGCTAGGGGTGTAGAGGAGCTGTGAAGCTTCTGGATCTAAACAGAAAGAATGTGATATGCAGTAAGGAAATAGCTTTGACAACTGGAGCAGCCCTTCTCACATAGAGAGCTTTTCTATCATGAGAGCAAAAGTTGCTTCCTTGGACTTGGCGATGTCAAACAGAAGCATCTGGAATCAAAGTTAGAAAAGCTTGAAGGAAAATTGTTCCTTTTCTGGTGGTGTGAGATTTGGGTAAAAGTGCTACTCTGCACTTCTCTCCTGAAGCACAGGAAGTTAGACTGTGGAGTGAGACAAGTCCTTTAAGGTGTGAATGCACTGGGCTGAACTTGAAGATAGAACCAAGTACTGAATTAAGACCACCCTGTACTAACTTAAGACAATTGAGATATTAAAGACTCTTCTCAGACCCATAAAGTTCCCCGAGTTAATTTTAACAGCAAGGTTTATAACAAATGAATTTCATATCCCCAGACACTATATCATTTATGTCTAAACTGAGTAGCAAGGGACTTAATATATAGTCAGACATATCTGGATTTGCATCTGTGGATTCAATTGACAGGTGGTTGAAAACATTTGGGAAATAGTTGCATCTATTATTGAACATAGTCAGACTCTTTCCCTTGAAATTATTCCTAAATAATATAGCATAAGAACTAGTCGCATAAGATTTATATCAGTGTCATCAGTAATGTGAAGATGATATAAAGAATATGAACATAGGCCATATGGAAATTCTACACCATTTTATATCATTTTATATAAGATGTTTAGACTGTGAGTTTTAGAACCAACCACTTATAGGTAACAAAAGACGGTGATAGTTCCATAGGTTCGGACTTCACAAGCAATGTCAATATGATTTCAGCTACATAGCCATTCAGTTGGGCATAATGAGTGGTACATACTCAGCTCAAACCTATGAGTCCATTCTGAGTACTATTGTGGAACCACCTGCCTAAGACAGAAGCTTGGATTTCTCCCCCATACATAAGCTCTACCTACTTCCCCTTGACATCAAGTTTAGGAGATATGTGATTATTCCATCTGCATCTTTTCATCTATGTTGACACTAATAGCAATGATATCCAGTAGAATTCAGCTATACTAATTGATGCCCCACCCTCTGACCTGGGTTTCCATTGCATCCTACAAAGAGCAAGAATAAATTTAGAAAATCACAGCATGGTACAAACTTCAAAGTATGTTCTTGGCCTGGTTTGGTATAGTTTCTCTCTGTTTCCCTGAAGCAGAGAGCTTCTGGTAGCTATAGCCTTTCCAATGGGCTTGTGTTTTATTTCTAAAAATTCTATTTGAATTCACCATTTTTCTTAGATTATAAATTCATATTACATAGCATTGAAGCACAGAAGAAATTCTGACATTTCACAGGCCAAGTCCTCATTGCTGTAAGGTAAAAAATTTAGAAAAAATAAATTGCCATTTTCTTTCTGTTACTACAAATATAATTGCAGTACTATATAAATAATGAATTAAGTATGATGATGATTGTGTATATTTCTTTTATGTATTAAAATCAAAATAAAATAAAGAACTAAATATCCAATGAAGCCTACTGGCAGATGACTTATGTATCAGACTCTGAGTATTAGATTATTTTAAGTTAACATTTGCTTTGAAATTAAGGTTTTTATCAACTGAAAATGCTAAATATTAAGAATTCACCATAGGATAAATTTCCAAAATTCAAAATTTCCACCATTTAAATAGTATCCACTAGAACTGTTCATTTGCTAAAACAGTGTCAAGAATGCCCCTGTAGCGTTCCTGACCTCACAGTAAATACTGTAATCACACTAGGAGCCCTCCCAGGGTGATGGGAGCAGGGACGAGGGGATAAAGAAGTTGAACATGTTATATATAAAGTTAAATTAAGTTAAAAAAAAAACCCAAGGACTCTATTATACTCTTATTCTGAAGCCAAATTTAAGTTGCCAGGAGTCAAGTTACTATTGTTATTACATTCAACCTAGTTTTAAACCTTTATCTGTAAAGTCGGCAGATACTATTTTTATGCTTTTGAATATTTCAAATGTACATCTTGAGTAGAATCTCCACCAATTAGCTATTTTAGTAGCAGGGGCATTTTAAAATTGTGTTTTTAAATGGAAACTTCACACATTGCTATTGTTACTTTACAATATATTAGGGGAAACTTGCTATTTGTATCAGTTTGGAGACATTCACACACAACATAAAAATAGTTCTGACACTTTGAAAAATTCCACCTATCTTTTACTTTATTGTTCGAGTGTGGAAGAGAAAGAAAGGACAGACAGCATGAAAAGACTGTGATGGAATTTTCACATCTTTTTGACTTTTATCTCTGTAGTCGGCAAATTTTAGAAGTATAAAAGCAACTGCTATTGTAGCCTTTTACAAAACCACTTTGAAGCCAGGTCATAAAGTCAGCAGTGTGGTGTTTCAACCATAGTCATTTTTGTGGTAAAGGAAGTTTGGAAATATATGTGGGGGCAATTTTTAAACATAACCTACAAAAGAAGTGCCCAGATGTAACTCTGAAATTGAGTTCACAATATCTTAATGATAAATCTTCACTATATTTTGTGCTATGCATTAGCATCAAAGAAGAAATCCTCGACATAAATGGTTTAAGGGTGGGAAAATTCTGAGAATTTCATCGTGGAGAGAAGACATGGTGAAGCAGGCAGGTCACAACACTGTCATCAACAAGCAGAGAAAGGGACAAAGGGAAGGTCAAGGTTTAAAATTACTATGCGAATGCTGATGAAAGATGAGTGCCTTTTAGATGTTTATATGCATTAACACTCAGGATTTTCCTAGCTCCCACCTCTAGTACTATAACCTGTCAGTCTTCAGTCGTACTATGCAGAGATGTGGGTCACAGAGTCAAAAAGAGCAAATGTTTCCAGATTCTCATTAACATCTTCTATGGATCCCTGTCAATGAATGTGGTTGCTGTTCAAGAGAAGAGACACAGGGCCCAGAAGCCACGACTACCGGAGGAACACTGACTGGGTTTGTGGTTCAAGGTTTCCTCATTTTAGATGTCTCCTAAGCCTCTGCCTTGAAGAGAAGGGGATGAAGAAGCAAGAAGTTGGAGGAGAGTCTTTAGATTTTCCATTTCTTAAGAGGCATTTATATGACAGAGAAAGTCAAGGACAAGCTGGATATGGTCATTAGATTTTTTTTCCCCTTTCGGACCCATAGTTGAGCTGATACTGTCAGTAGTATGCATTGACATGCTCTATCATGAGTGATTCATTCTTTGGTGGAAAGACATTTGGACAGAAATGACAATGATTAAATACATTTTACACTTTAATGTCATATAGTTTGCTTATACTATGCCAACTATGTAGTAGTATATTCAAATGGTAGTTTGTAACCATTTGAATATATGGCCCCGTAAACTCCGTAATTTAGATTAAACTTCTGACCTGAGGCCCTAGCAGGCAGATCCTGCCACAAGGAGGTGTAGCTCTGGGGTCAGATCCTGGAGTCCAGCCACATGGTGGGCTTGGGGTGGATCTGAATTCCAGCTCAAAGTGCACTTTGGGCAATGGTGGCTTTTGCTTGCTGGTGTTTATGTTTGCTTTGTTGTGGTTGTTGGTCTCTGCTTATATCTACAGAAGTAAACAGCTTCTTTTGCCATTGATGTAGATTCCCCTTGAATTTGTAAGTCAGAAATAAATCCCTTCTTCCTGTAAGCTGTGTCTGGTTGTATGTTTACTGCAGCAATGTGGTGCTGACTACAACACAATTACAGAATTGTTATACATGTATTTAAGAATTATCCAGATCATACATGTAATTGATCATATGTACTTTTCACACTGCATGAATTATGCAGCTACAATAGAGAGTTCAGCTCACTGTAAACATAACTAACCTTTCTTTAGAAGTGAATGAGAAATAGAGAAAATTGAATGGACATAGTTAAAAATCAATTCATCTAGGTAAAAACAAATATGATTGATCCAGTATGCCTACTGAGTAGGATACCCAGGGGACTGGTTACAGGGAGGAGGGAAATGGGAATATCAACACAATATTTTCTCATTCAATGTATTTAATTTTGTACAATAAAGACAAAAAATAAATGAAAATAAACAAATATGAATATGATGAAATATTGGCAAAGAGAAATGTTAATATCAATTAATTTTAGAAGTTATATATTTTTATTTAGCAAAGTCTTTTGTGATATTGTATTGCTTTTGTAATAAAAATAGTTGTGTTAAGCATGGTGATATACAAGTGAATATTAAAATTAATATGGTATTAGGATTTCATCTAGAAAAATATGATAAATAAATATATCCTTAGTTAAATACAAAGTATTCATAAAGCAATGAAACTCATTAGCTGGCTATGCTACCCTCAAACCATTTTATGTAGACAGGAACAATTTTAAAAGAATACAATTTCTCTTAGTCTATAATTTTTACAAACATTTCTATGAAAAAGAACATGGTAAGACCTAATATTTTAAAATATGTATCTTTTTGAGTAATGCTTTGCTACCTCACCATAACCTATTTACACCGCTGTCATGAAGTCAAATAACAGAAAACTCAGAGTACATCCACACCCTAAGCACCCTTTTCTCCCTTGCATTGGCATTTCCAGGAGGCACATTGCTAAAATCCAGCCACTTTTGAGTTCCTCCCTGACATGTCAACACTCATGCAAATGCATCTTCCCAGCTGTAAGCAGAATACACATATGGATGCCAATATCATCCTTAGTTCTCCCTGAGGCTGTTGGTTTTTAGCTAGAAGTCTCATTTCCAGAATTAGCTCATACATGTCAGAGTCTGTTACAAAATCGGCTCTCCTAGAAAATTTATGTATCTTGGCAGCTTAGCAAAGAAATCCTCGATTTCAGTGAGATCAACAGAACCATTTTTAGAAAATCACTGACAGTCCCTGAAGCTGATTTTCTCTAATTCTACCACATCTGTAAGCCTCCCATAGAAGTCAGGCTCTTATCCAGCCTCGCAGCCTAACAAATGAATAGGGATGGTTCTAGAAAACAAAACCCAAGCACCATCAGAGAGGAAAACCACAAGATAACATCAAAGAGCAATAGGAATTCTAGCATTTGGAATACTTGACAACTCTTAAGACTTCACAGGCAGTTTCTTCAAAATAGGACAAAAGAGTATTCGTGTCATAAAGAAAATCTTCACTTTGGATTCTTTTTTTATTTATCATAAAAGATGCCCAATGAAACCCGACACACAGTTGGTGACACATGTCAGGACAAAGAAGAGAAAATACAGGAAAGAAACAATGCAGGGAATCTGGGTCACAGGTGAGCTGCAGAAATGTTAAATGTTGAACAGGTATGTCTTACATTTTAAATTCTAGCCAAAATATCCAAAGTCTGCCCTCATACTTTCAAACTAAATGGAATGGTTCTTTAATACTGACTAATCCTTTAAACACCATGTTTATTACCAGCTGATATTTCACTGAACAAAAAATTTAAGAGGGGGAAGGTAAACTGTATTAACTTTATTTAAATAGCCTTTCATCACTTCACTGTGCCAAGAATGTTAGCAATAGTAAATATGTTTGCTGCTAGAAATATTCTTGTAAAGAGCAGGAACTGAACATTCAGGTATAATAAATCTAAAAATATTACTCAAAAGGATAATAAAATTTAATCTTATTTGCATTTTTCAGGGAATTGCTTAAAAATACCCATCCAAGACATTTTTGTAGTCAATAGATCTTTTAACATTAGTAAATAGAGAACATTTGCTTTGAGTAAAGTCGATATTTAACACAATGGTAAACAAACAGTGGCTATTAGCTAATTCTGTTAAAACTGCTTTTACTGACTTTACTTAAGCCAGAAATTTTCTGAACATATTCCAGGTGCAATCTCAGTTAATACTCCAACAATTCCAGAAGGGCAACTTTAACTACTATTATTATTCAAAGAAAGAAATAGGTGTAGAGTCAAAAGTGAAATAACTTGCCCAATTCTGTCCAGTAGTGCAAAAATGACTAAGCAAGAAGATAAACCTAATTCTTGGTTTTCCAAACTTATGTTTTTAATTTCTGCAGCATCTCAGCTCTTTGATGAAATCCCCAAACTTGGAAGCCATTGCTGAACGAGTCTGGAGTGTTTAATAGTAGATCAGCCATCTTCATTTTTATGTTGCAGTTTTGGTCAAAAATTTAGCTTTTGAATTAGCTGTTCTGTTCCCTACAGTTAAATTGCTTTATCTTCCTTTGTCAGAATGTATTTGTAAATGATATGTTCATGGATTTATTCAGACACTTCCTCCTTTTTTTCCCCCAAGTGCCTATTTCCTGTTTCAAACTGCCTGCCTGGCATCTGCTCTTGGATGGTCATCCCACACACAGTATGTTTCTTACTGAATCCAATATCTTGCTTTGCACACCCATTTATTTCTTCCCCTGGATCTTTTTTCTGCCTCTCTCCTACTTCCAATCTATGCTGCCATGTTTTCCATTTGGGTTAATCAAGCCTAGGCCAGAATTTTAAGAGAGAATAAGAGAGACAGTTAAATAAAATAATGGAAAAAAAGGTGATGTGTTACAATGACCACCTTGGTTTATCATGAGTATGGGAATGCCAGGTCATCAGCTGAACCTATCTATACATGAAGAAGTAGTAATAAAAGGCACGAGAGTCTCTTGATTCTAGAAAAGAAGATTCCATATGTCTGAAGAATTAAACTCACTTTTTCCATAGTTCATAAGATATTAGAGATACTATAACCAAATATTTCACAGATTCATTAAAGAATGATGCCTATAGCCAAATATATTTTTCCTAACAATAAAAGTGACTTCTCTATTCCCCCTCTCTTATTCATATATATATATATATATATATTTGCATTCAGAGAGATAGAGAGAAGAGAGACAGACCAAATGGGTGCACTGGGGCATCCAGCCGCTGCAAACTAACTCCAGACCCATGAGCCACTTTGTGCATTTGACTTTATGTGGGTACTGGGCATTCAAGCCCAGGTTCTTAGGCTTTGCAGTCAAGTGCCTGAACCACTGAGCCATTTCTCCAGCCCTTCACTCTTATTTTTGCACATCATATCTGCTAGCTTATATAGATACAATGTCTAAAATACAGAAGACTCCATTTCAGGATTCTTAAATTGCCTATGGTTGACAGGATTCTAAATTAGTCTGTTTGCTATTATCAGATGAATGTGCTCAGCTAAACAAAGCCATAACACAAACAAGTTGGAGATCATTAGATGGAACTGATTATACCTAGAACATGCACTTAAATTTCTTGATTAATTCCACACCAAAGACTTGACATTGTATTGTGCTTTGCAGAGCAGGGCACCATAGTGGCAGAAAATTTCAGGGTCTCCTATAACTACAGTATTAATTTGAACACTATTATCTTATCATGAATAATTGGTTTGATATCATGGCAAAGCTCCAAAGCAACAACCAATGAAGTATTTTTTAATATATATTTATTGTCCATAATGAGTTACATTATTTAGTGGGCAAACAATGAGTTGTTATCCCCAATTCCCCAATGCCCCCCTTCCCCAATGAAGTATTAAGATCTACTTCAGAGAGAAAGTAAACTCTGGTGAGGACAAGTGAAATCTGAAAGTCATGATCAATAGTGATTCCTGCTGGGTTAATGAGGTGCTCTGATTACAATAACAATGGAAGAAAAATGGCAAGAAAAGAAACTCTTCAAAGTGGGGTGATCCAGAGGTAAAATGGTTAGTTTGAGGCACATTTTCTATAGTACTCAGGCAACTGAACCTTACACAAGGCTTCTTATTGATCTCAGATGCCTGTTCTTTCCTCACAGCTGCTTTGTGACTATAGCTTCATGAGGCTGATTTTCTAATTTCTGCTTTTTATATTCTACACTTTAACTTACACCATGTGAATACCATGTGAAACATACTTTTAATTAGAAAATAGTACATTTAACTTACCTAAACTACTCTAGTTTGAAAGGTCCATCAAGGTGAGAGGGAGCAGGTTCATGAGGTATTAAATACGAACAAATCACTCTTAGTGTGACAAATGCATTTACTCTTCATGCTTCAGTTGCAAATGCAAAGTACAGTCTCTTCAAATATGAGTATAAAGCACTTTGCATAATATCTGTCATTCAGTTAAACAAAAGTCATCTTCCTCTTCTTTACCGCCAAATGTAGGAATGAGAGGAGCTTTCCATCCTGTGAGACAGATGTAACCTGCATCAGGTGGGGAGGACACGCTAACCGCTTCTCAGGTGTTCTAACTGAAGGTGGTTCTGTTCCTCATGGTCAAGATCTCTGCAGTGGAGGTCCTAACCCTTCTCTAATTAAATACTCCTAGAGTTCTTTTCTCTTTCATTCAGAAAGAGTTTTCAAAACTTGATTCTGACCTATATTTTATTCTATGAAAAAAGGAGAATTGTGCTTGGTACTATGCAACATGCATTTTGTATATTATCTTATCTATTCTACTTTTTTTTTCTTGAGAACTAGTGAATGAACAGATTCTCAAGCACTGAGGTAAGAGTTCTAGGACTGACTACATCCCCAGCCCCAATCTTATATTTTCTTTTTTCTTTTTTTTTAGTTTTTTTGAGGTAGGGTCTCGCTCTAGTCCAGGCTGTCCTGGAATTCACTATGTAGTCTCAGGTTGGCCTTGAACTCTCAGCAATCCTCCTACCTCTGCCTCCCGAGTGCTGGGATTAAAAGCGTGTGCCACCACGCCAGGCTATTTTCATTTTTAATAGTCCTATTACAGAAGTGTTGGGGTTTTTAAAGTAGCTATCCATATCAACTGAAAAATAACAAATGTGCTCTGTGGTTTTGTTCATAAAAATTGCTGATCAGTTCATGAAAATTAGGACAGATCAGTGGCGGGCTAATAAAACTTCAAAGTTCCGCAAAATCAGGCTTTGTCTTAAAGCACATTTCTCTTAATGTTGATAACTATGAAGTAAAATCTCCCAAAGCAGTTTCAGGTAACTAAGGCACTAATCTAGGCCATTGTGTCTAAAAATTCTGCACTACTTTTTCATTAGAAAAAAAAAAGTCTCAGAAATGCTGTGCTAGTCCATCCTGGCAGTGGATGTAAGACTGCGTACATCAACTCTGCATGCTGAGACAGCTCTACCTGCAAAACAACACTTCCTACCACCAAAGATATTCACAGCTGGTGAATGTGAAGCCAGTTTTATTTTATAGCCCACTTTGAATGCTGCCTGGATACAAGAGAGTGCTATTTGTACTTGAGTTTATTCTTGATCTATTCACAGAATCACAGAGTGAAGATTGCTGAACACTGGCAGGATATTTGTTAGGTATTTGATCAAAATTAATATTTCCCTTTTCAAGTTGATTTTTTTTCTTATACTACTTCTCTCATGTTAGAATTGGTGGACATTTGTAAGAATGAAACTATTCCACACTACATTCTGGGTATTTTGAGAATGTGTATAGCAAATCTCAAAGAGTCACTTCCCACTGTCTCTTAAGTACAATTCTATTGGTCTATTATTCTGCTTCAGAGTTGTGATAAAGAACTTGTGGTTTTAAATTAGAAGGAAAGAAAGAATGAGATACAAAACTCAAACTTGCTACTTGACCTTCTAATAGATAAGCTTGATATAATGCTGAGTGCGAGAGAATGTCATAGTTTGAACTATCCATGCTCAAAATTCATATATTGAAATCCTCACCCCCAACCCTCAAAATTTGACTTGTTTTGTATATTAGGTCTTTAAAGAGATTATCAAATTAAAGGAACCATCATTATTGGTGTCAGTACAAAAAAAGAAGAAACTTGAATAACATATACGTAGGAAGACAATATGAAGATCTTTCCTCTAGGCCCTCAGAGGGAATGAGCACTGTCCACACCTGGATTTCTCTTCACTCCCTGGCTTTTAAAAAGGCTCTCTAGCTAGATGTGTGGCAAACACCTGTAATCTCAGCTCCTGGAGTCCACATCAGCAAAAAATGGTGAGTTTGAGGCCAGCTTGGCCTACATGGTAAGTGCCTATCTCACATTTAAATAAACAAATAAATAAATCAGAAAAAAGTAGAAAATATTCCATTATTAATTTGTTCACAGTCATGCATTCAAACCAATAAGCCCTTATTGGGGTTTAAGAGTGAATCCTACACTGTGCTAGAACATAAGACTATAAAGGCTCATTAGATATGAAACACACACTTTCAGTGTCATGTGAAGAACAGTATTATGCCAGAAAACACATGAACAAATGGGTGCCAGGTCAAAAGTGTCATGATTTGATCCAGGTGTCCCCCACAAACGAATAATGTGTTCTGAATGCTCCATCCCCAACTGATGGCACTTTTGGAATTAGAACCTTGTCAGAGCTGTGTTGTTAGGGGCGGGCTTCTGGGTGTTATAAATCAGCTTCCGCTTGTCTGTGTTCGGCACATCTTCTTGCCTCTGTTTGCAGTGCTGTGATGGAGGTGATGTCCACCCCTCTGCTCATGCCATCGTTTTCCCTGCCAGGATGGAGTCTCCCCTTGAGTTCTTAAGCCTAATAAACCTGTTCCTCCCAATCAGATTTGGTTGGGTTCTTTCTGCACAGCAAGGAGAGAAATTATCTACAACAATAAGCATCCTGCTATATAGTAATTTACTCTGAATTAATATATTCCCTCCTGGAAGGAGTCAAGAGTTCAACACATCTGGGAAAATTGAAACTTAAAAGGTCACACAACCACTCCTCAAGGTTCTAGGAGTGGGAAACAACTGTTGCCAGATAGACTTTGACCAGAGAGTTATAGGGAAAACAACCACTTGGGAAAAGACTCTCAAACCAAGCAGGTCATGCAGTGAGATCCATATATGCAGCTTCTGGACTGGGTGGGCTTTTTGGTGATGCTGCTGCCTTTGAGTCATCCATTCTCCTGTAAGCAGCCCCTCAATCTGCTCTGTAAGTAACCCCAATAAACTCACTGGTTCACCAAAACAGGTTTTGGAGGAATTGTATTTGGTCTGTTATCTGTGCCTAATCTAGGGTGAATAAATGAAAGTTTTTTTTTTTTTTTTTTTTTTTTTGGTTTTTCGAGGTAGGGTCTCGCTCTAGTCCATACTGACCTGGAATTCACTATGTAGTCTCAAGGTGGCCTTGAACTCTCAGCAATCCTCCTACCTCTACCTCCCAAGTGCTGGGATTAAAGGCGTGTGCCACCATGCCCGGCTAAAATGAATGTTTGTTCATGTCTCCCCAGGGTAAAAGTGCCCGTGACCCATTCAGGAAGAGCACCTGACCTTGCGGATACAGGCTTAATAGGAAATAGTTCTCATTCTCAATATGATATAAATTTTTGGAATAAACACACACACAGAGTCCCCCAGATAATATGGTAAATTATACAGCTAACACTACAGTGCACAGAGAAAGGACATTGAATCTATTAAGTGGTTTTGAGGAGAGTTCACAGGGGAGACAAGATATGAGGTGAGTCTCTAAGGGTGAAGACACCATTGGCATTCAAGTTTTGGTAAGGAATTCTGGACATAGAATAAGGCACAGAATAACACTGAGTAAGTGTGTTGTGGTTTGGGACAGAGACGACAGTATTTCCAAGTGTAAACCATGAGTCCAGGCAAGAGCAAGGGTGAGGTAAACTTGCGGGGTGAAAGCTAGAATGCCAGACTTGGAACAGAAGAAGAGAGCGTGGAAAAAAGGATGTGCCTCTAAGTCTATAGATTCATCATATCAAGAGTAAAGACGTAGGGAGTTCAGAACCTTGTTAGGCTTTCATGATTGGGTATACTGTCATTATACCCTGTCTAATCCAAGAGTCTCTCAGGGATTTTACTTCTTCCCCTCTAGATTTAAACCTTAATTCATACAGGATGGAGAGCATATTTCAGTAATGAGAGGAACATCAAGCTACTCACTGAAATTACCACAGCCAAGTGAAAAGATGAAAGAAACTGTATAGTTTTTAAATGCAGCCACACCCAGATCTGAGCTATGGACTTCTCAGTCTGCAAGAAATTCTTACCATTTTTTCCTTATCCAAGATTTACTATGATTTTCTGTCATGTTCTAAAAAGCCTACAATTACTTTCAGTCATGAATATTTTACTTTTTTGTCAGTATAATAATCTGAATAATAGAGTCAAATGGAGTCATACACAGAGCAAGTATCCTAGATGTAATTAGAAACTCAAAAAATCAAATTTTAAAGCACCATTTCATAACAAAATGAAAAAATTATCAATTAACATGATATTTTTCCAAATATATATTAATGATGGTGGTTTAATACCTTGTAGTTAGACACAGTGTCCCTTTCCTGTATACCCAGAATTAAAGAAGCTGAGACCAAAAGACTGCTGTGAGATCAAGGCCAGTCTGGGCTTATATATCAAAAGTCATAAAACAAAAAAAAAAATAAATAAGAGGTGCAGGGGAAATGGCTCAGTGGACAGAGTGTTTGCTGCACAAGCTGCTATAACCAGATTTGGTCCTGAAAAGCTAAAAACTGTGCTATGACTTCCACATCTATACTTCTGTACTCACATGAGCATGAAACCCCTCCCCTACACTAATAAATAATAACAAAATTCTAAAATAAAAGGAAAAGAAAAAAGCTCCTGTACTGTGGCAGGACATGGAGCATATCTGGGGAGAATGCATAGTAAATGACAGTCAATTAGATGAACTCACCCCAGGACTCCAGGATCCAAGTAGGGCAAGCACTGGGAATCTTAAGATGTATGCAAACTTCATTTATTCGGATTCAACCCTCAACAATTTCACTCTTGAAGGCATTAAGAAAGGTCTTGTGAATCTCTTTATTATTTTTCTCCAGAAGATTGATATATAAGCCCAGACCTCACCCTCACCTCACCAAGGTTTCAGACTTCTGAATGTGATTGCTCGTTAGTGAACATGTACCACTTCCACCTTCCTGATGAGAAACAAGAAGGCCATCGTTAGGCCTGAGCTCATGCAAGCAATATGCCCTGTGTTCTTGAGCCTCCATAATGGTGAGCTAAACTGACCATGTTTTAACAAAGTAAGTCACCTTGGGTATTTTGTTATAATGGAAAAGCTGATTATTACAATACTGTGTATATGGTAATATCTCACCTGTGTTATTAAAGAGGTTAGAAAGCCTAGGTTTTCTTTAATATTGAAATAAGATGGGTTGTTTTTAGATTCTTACTTATACTTTTAAACACTCTAATTTTCTTCAGTACTCCCTAAGAAGTTCTATGAGAATAAAATAACTACATAGTTCAGAAACTAAGCACTCACTTATTATGGAACACTTTCATTTACTATTTATCTAAAGTGAACATATGGAGGTTCTTTGAATGCTTAAAAACTCAGCTTACTGCAAATACCTCCAACCATTTCAATCACAAATTAAGTCAATCAGAACAACATATAAATGGAGAACATATGACTCTTATAAATAAATGCCTGCCACCCTCTAGGTGCAGCCAAAGAGAAAATGCAGAGTGAACCAGGTGCCAGCCACAAGTCCTCAATTTAATGATCCAAAGTTGATGTCTCACCCCATTAGTTAGCTTAATATAAAAAGGAATTTATTGCTAGTTCTTGGAGGAAAGAAAAGTGTTCCTTATATGCATGGAACATATTAAATCAAATTATACAACTAAATTAGCCAGCATAAATTTTTTTCTGTTTTAATGCTTTCCTTGAAAGAAAGAGTCCAATAATATCAAAGATCCATGTCGTTTTTCCTGTCATGGAAGCACTCTTGAAGTAATTTTCTGAATATACAACAAATATACTTCTCATTTCCCTTTTTTTTT
>PVHP010002032.1:0-47724 GCA_004024765.1 Zapus hudsonius | reverse complement strand
TTGAACCTTTTAGAAATTTTTTAACATATATTACATTTCCAGATAATGGCAGATTTAAATACATAGGTCAGGCATAGTGGCCCAATCCTGTGATCCCAGCACTAGACTGGGAAAAGTAGGAAGAAAGCAAGAAGCAAGTTTGAGATCAGCCTAGCAATAAAGGAAAAGCCTGTATCAAAGAATTAGTTACTGACTTCATTAACTAGATTAAAATACATATCAAAGCACAAACAGCAAATTAATGCTAATGTTTTTACTGGTACTAGAAAGACAGCTAGCCACTTATATGAAGCTAGCCACTTCATAAAGCATATGAAAGTTGTTGGTATTTTCAGATACATAGTTAATATAAAATATGACTATGTACTCCTTTAACTTAAATTTTTGAAGCTAACTTGAAAATATTTTAAATATTTTATAGGTGTATTCAAACCAAAGGATAAGCTTAAATAACTTACATAATCAGAAGGTCATCTAGCCATAATAAAAATCTATACCTAATTTAATTTTATAATAGTAAAATCATGAAAACTGGTTTCAAATTCTTCCATTAGGAATTCTGTCTTATTGTAAATAAATAGTAAATCAGATTATAAGGAGAAAGGGGAAATCTCTGTATAAGTAATAAATAAGAATATTAATGACTATACCTTCAGTCAGCAAAATAATTCCAAAAAGCCAGTTTAAGTTTGACAAGATTAATATTAAGTTTTTTTTTTTTTTTTTTGGTTTTTCGAGGTAGGGTCTCGTTCTAGTCCAGGCTTACCTGGAATTCACTATGTAGTCTCAGGGTGGCCTCGAACTCAGGGTGATCCTCCTACTTTTGACTCCCGAGTGCTGGGCGGCACTTTTTTCTTTTTTGAGACAAAGTTTTGCTTCTTAGCCTTTGTTGCCCTTGAACTTACTAGGGAAACTAGGCTCTCCTCCAAGTAGTATTCCTCCTGCCTTACCCTCTGAAGTGCTGTGTTACATGTGTTTCTCACCACCAACTCTGGACTAGGATTTGTCTTTTAAAGAGGCTGTGCACACAGCATGTAGAACCACATGTTCTTTATGAAAGGTGGCCCAACAAAAATGTCTACAACTGGGCTGAAGAGATGGCTCAGCATTTCAGAGTACTTCCTATGTAAGCAGGGGGAGCTGAGGAGACCCAGGAGGTCATTCAAGTTTAATTCCCAGCTGGTTGTGCCCATTCATGATTGTAACCCAATCCCCACTGGGAAAAGAAACCCCAGAATCACTAGAGCTCACAAAAAGTGGCAAACTACTGGATTAGTAAGAGACTGACAAAGACAAGAATGGGGGAACACTCAAGGAACCCTATATCCCACATCTGATCACTTCAGGCAAGTGCATGGGGTGTCACATATACCACATGCCCTCCCACACACACACTTCCCATCACATTACGTTACACACACATACAAGCAGAATTACAATGTCTATAATGGGATAGTTTCACTGCTCAAGTATTTTTTGCATCAATGGTATTTTAGGTTTACGCATTACCTATTGTAATACCCTTTGGAAGATAAAATCTTTGAGTATAGCATTTCAGCATATGTGTGATGTGAATTATTTCTAGAAGGAGCATTGCAGGAAGTTTACATGGTTATTGACAATGGTCCAGCTACCTCTGAGACCTGAAGGGAAGACCAGCATGAGCTCCTGACCCTGAAATGGTGAGCTAGAGGGCCAAAGGGGGGAGGGAGGGAGGGCGAGAGGACATCAGACAATTTCTTAATATTTTTCATCAAGCTCTTTTTATTTAGAAAGAATTGTGACCTAAATGGTGACCAGTTGATTTGAAGTGAAGTAATAATATTTACTTTATTTTAGTCTCTGCCTAATAATAGTTTTTTTGTGTTTGCTTTTAATTACTATGGAAAGCTAGAGAGCTAATGAAGGAAGTACTTAAGATGAGGGAATATACCAGTTCTTTGATTAAGCTGGAGTGAACTGCCACAGAAGAGAATGAGTGATTAGCATGTACACAGATGAGAGACAAACATAATGAATCTGACCCTGGAGATATTTGCTCAGTATCTTCGGAGCAGTATGCTGGCTTTAATTTTCCTGTTTGATGCAGGCATAGGCATAGAAAAGGCTTTTTTGCCTTTATAAATGACTCCTCACTTGTTTTTTAGACAATATTCTATGAGGTCCTTTGTAATGGTACTGAAATCTTCTGCACATTGATAAATATTGTAGATTTAGAAATTGAGTGTGACTTCATGCTTAAGTCTTTTTTTTTTTCATTATGTGAGAAGAGTCAGCTAAGCAAACACTCTCATCCCCTTCTCTTTTGGACACATTCATGGACTCCTAAGCTTTCAATGATTTTAAGATTCATTATCTCATGCCCTAAATTAAAGGCATTCTCTGCTTCCCCTGCAACTCATTTTCTGCCCAATTCACTAGGAGTAGCATACCTGAAGTTGGGCATGGTGGCATGTGCCTGTTGTCCTCGCATTACAAAGCTGTGCCAGGCTAAAAGTTCAAGTTTGGCCGGAGCTATGTAACAGAATATATATATATATATATATATATATATATATATATATATATATATATATATATATATATATATATGCCAATTGGCAATTGCAAGGCATCCAATGAAGTACTTTTTCTACATCTCTGTATGTGATGCTGGCTATAGCTCCAGAGAGCACATCTATTTTTGAATCCAGTGTAAGCCTATTGCCTTATGTGTTGACTACTAGGCTTGTAAGGTTATGTATACAATCTTTACCACAGGTTGGGAAGGTCACTAATTGGATAAAGCCCTTGCACTCAAGCCTAAGTAACTGAGTTTGGATCACCAGACTCCATATAAAAAGGGAGGCCACATGAGGGAGAAATAGGAGCAAGGTAGTGCATTTTGTTGTTGTTTGTTTACTTGTTCTAGACAGCAAGGGAAAGGCACAGAGAGGTAACAGAGAGGCCATACCGCCTGCTTCAGAACTGAAAATCAGCCCAGTCCCTTCTCACAGTGATAGCATCCTCTACTGCTTCCCTAGTCTAGCATACTACCAAACTCACCTGAGCCTGATGGAAAAAGCCACCCCAAAAAACTACAAGAGGGGCTAACCAGGTGGACATGGCCTTCTTCATATTGGCTATCCCGATGCTTGGACCTCCAAGTCCCTGCTCTGGTAAGCCCTCCCCAATCCTAGGCTGGCTGGTCTGGGTTGGGGGAGGTTTTCACTCTCTTCTAAACTGGGGGACCCTTACTAACTGACCTCCTGAAAGCAAAAGGCCTTTTCATCCACTTCCCATGTGTGCACGTGTGCATGTGCACATGTGTGTGTGCATATGTGTGTGCATGTGTATGTGTTCCTTTAAGCTCTGACCCTTTTTCAATATTCCTGGAAACCCTCATCATGTTTCCTATCTTTTTCCATGCTTAGCTTCCAGAATGGACTCCAAAGTCCTGTCTTCATGTTAGCATATACCTGTTCCAGCCTCCTCCCTGGATTCATAATCTCCTCTGAATCAATCTATTGATTTATAGTTTACTCTTCTCAGTTTGTTTGTGTGTCAAAGATATGCAAGATCTCAAAATCTTGGATTCAAAGGCTTTTCTTGAATTCCAAAATCCTGAATCATGGCAGGTTCCTAGAACACTGGAGCTGAGGTTAGAAACAGGATATTATCCCAGAAGCTGGCAGACCAGCAAGCCTGGAGAACAAGTGGTAAACAACCACCATGATAATGAGAGATACTGTCTTAAATGAGGTGGAAGGTAAGGACCAATATGGGGAACTTGTCCCCTGATCTCCACATGCCCATCATAGTCGATAGCTACCAACAGTCACTTCTTCATGATATCCGGCACTGTTGTTAATTCCCTCTTCTGTCAATATCCATGATGTCAGTTAACCCTGATGCATATCCAGGGTTTGTTTCCTCACTCTCCTCAGAGATGCAGAAGTACTCATGGTGTGCATAGTGCTGATGCACACAGTGATTAAACACAATTTAATTAGTTGTTGCCAAATCAGCCTAAGATAAGCTCCATATCAGTTCCATGGAGGAATGTTATGAATGGAAGGCTGACTTAAATTTATGTTGTCTTGTATTAAAATGAACTTGGAGATATAGCTCAAATCATTTTTCACAGCACTGGTACCTTGTGGTTAGCCTCTCCTGACCTGAGGCATTCTATTCAGAAAAAGCAGTGTCATCACCAGATGCATCTCTGTTCCCAGCTCTAAGGACCTAGAACCTTGTTTCCTGCTCTCTGTAAGCATGTCTGTGATTGTTTAAAGATTATCTGCCTCTCCCCAAAGTCTTATCTTTACCTTTCTCTATTTCTCTCTTAGGTCTGTTTGGAGAATTAACAATATTAAAAACTTAGGAAATTTCTCAAATAAAAAGTGTATACTTTTGGCTTCACTTGATACATCAAAGCATTGGAAAACTTTGGCCCTCTTTTCACATTTGTGCATTGGTTGGCTGCAGGGAGCCGGGACAATAGCCATTAGGTGGCGCCCACTACCTCGTAGCTAAGTGGTAAACAACTCCTTATTAGTCAATGCTTGGATGGAAGACTACTTTACTAGCTAAAAGGTCAATGGAAGACTACTTTGTTAGCAAGGAGGTCACAAGCTTTTGCGCATGCTTGATCTCCTGATCCTAGCCAATCCCGTGGCGTCTGGAGGTGGCAAGCAGGAGCCAGCCAATCATGGGACTATCCGTGTCCCTTTTCCCTATAAAAGCAGCTGCTTCTTAGCATTCGGCCCCTCGCTTCCTGACCCCCCTTCAATCAAAAGGCTCTCCATTAAAGTGTGATTTGAGAAGGATCTTTGAGTGGTGGTCGTTCTTCCTTGCTCGTCGAGGAGCGCGCCGCAGTTGGCACTATAGGCTGGTCTTGTGTACTGCATGCAATGTTTCTCTGTAAGCCAGAGTGCATTATATGAAACTGGCTGATACCTTGACCATGACAAGTATACTCCATAAATGTGAAGAATAAAAGTTCTATTGAATAATATCCTTACATTGTGGAGTTTAGTGATGATAAACAAGTAAATTAACATACATACAGGAAGCCCAAGTTTCTGTAGAAGTAAATGGTATCCCCAGACCTCTTCCCCACTGGATTATCCAGCTAAGCAATTACTGATTCTCTCACCTGGACTTTTACACCCCCATCATAAGAAACCTACCTGAAATCATATCAGCCTTTTTCAATAAGCTTACACTGCTATGCACAGATTCATAGTAAAATATAATCATTTTAGCATGTGCTCTTGTATTGACATTAAAATTACTACTTATAATTAGTACAATAGGTTTTTATCACCTTCCATCCTAGACCTCTAGCCTGGAATTCTTTACCATACCCTTCATCTCTTCTCATTACTACCCACATTTCCAGGGCACAGGCACAATCCTACAGATGGCTCCTTACGCCAAATTCTTCTATGGTTTAGTGCTCTCCTTCCCATAATTCCTTCTGGTTTAATCCAGGCTATGTGTCAAAACACCATCTGTCCTTTTAAAAGCCCTATTTAAATTATATTGGTATGTGCTTGATATTTGTCTTTCTCTGAACTTCAAGTACCTGTTAGGAATTTATTAGGAAAGTCCATAGAGACTTTCTGACATGATTTAAGGTTGATATATATTCTGAAATCTTAGGTTAAAAAGGAAACAGAGCTCGAGTGGGATTACTATAAGTAGAAAGTAAAGGAACTCCACTAAATCCAAGTAATGAAATACTTAAGAAACATCACAGCAAGGTGCTGAAATCCCTCTATTTTTTCTGAGTGTTGGGGGGAAGGTTGTATTTTCAAACTTATGACAAAAAGTTTGCAGCTATTCTTAATTTCCTCCCTCCACATTCTAAACAGAAGTATATTTTAAAAAATAATAAAAGTATAGCTTCACCAGAACAGCACAATTCATTTGTACAGTTTGCCATACAAGCTGGCTATCTCTCTTGTTATGTGAGTACATTATACTTATACAGGTTTTAAAAAGAAGATCCAAAAATGTGAAAATATACCACTGAGAGATTTGGCATTTTATTTTGCTTTTAAGTTTTTTTCTTTAATCTATGAACTCTTACTGGAAGTTTTATTTACTATTTTGCTAAAATATATTCATCACTAATATAATTCATATCCTTTGAAAGAAATTTAAGATTAGGGGAAACCAAAAGAATGGGAGGTAAAAGACCCAAGTCCATCTACACTACCTACTTGATCTTAGACCTTTTAAATATATTTAATTTTTCACTGTTCAATCTTCTAAATGAGGAAAGGGACTTGTCATGGTTAAGTTTTGTTGTCAACTTGACCTTTCAATTAATCTTGGGTGGGTTTCTGAGGATGTTTACAGGAAAGCAGCCTCTCAGCAAGGGGCAAGATGTAAAGAAGCTCAAAGGAGCTAGTAGTAAACATCCTTTCCTGTGTGGGCCATGCAGAAAGGAAATTCCAGACTCAGGAAGCCATTAAGTCTGGGATAGGGTTGCAGGACTCCACCCTAAGCCTATATAAAGGAGAAGAAATTCTCTCCTTGGTGCACCCCCCCACCCCTCCTGCCTGTTCCCTGTTCTGTATGTGTGGTGTAGGTGATGGGTTTTTCTCTCTGCTTGGACCTGTGAAAGAGGGCCAGCCTCTTTTGCTGTTATGGAATTTTCCCTCAATCTGTAATTTAAATAAATACTTTCCTCCCCCAAATTGTGCCTGGTTTGAAGATTCATCCCAGCGGCGTGTGGCTGACTATGACAGGACTCAATCAGTGGCTTAAACTAAAACCTGTAAGATTAGAAATGCCCGAAAAGAAAATTCAGGATGTTGTGTTGTGCTATTGTACAGATGGATAGCCACAGATAACAAGCACTGAAAGCGAGATGGAAGGATTTTGTGTGTTTTCATCACTCTGTATGACAGATAAAAAGTCTTTAAACACTGTGACAGCTTATGATGTGTTTAATAATTTTCTTTTTAAAGCCACATTTTGTTATTTTTTTAAGCTGACATGGCTCTTTAAGCAATTTATCTGACAGCTACTGATTGAATTCCTGGAGTGTGGCAGACACTGAGATGCAAAATTTAAGACACTAGCTTACATTCAAGAGCCTCATAGTCTGCGAGTGAGACAGACATGTGAATGTACAACAGCTGATGTCACTGCATATTGGAAATATGGGTAGCATGTTGAAGGGAAGGCATTAAACAATTTGCAGCTTTAAAAATGCTATATGATTTGGATTGTGTGTGTAGAATAGTCACCCCATTGCCATTCTTGTATCTCTCATTATGAAACAGTTAACTGTTAGAATGGAGAGGTTAAGACAAATCATCAGAGATTGGATTTTTATGTAATCTCAATTATAGTAGTTTCCTCTCTGTTGCATGAAAATGAACAAAATGACATTGCATTCTAGCTCGTCTTGCCTATGCTACTTGGATCAGAAATTAAAACTAAGAAAACCTTGTAAAGCAAAAGGTTCTTTAACAAAAAGGGGTGTATAACTACACAAGCGTTGACCATACATTTTTAAAAAAATATATACATCTTTACTTACATCCTAGACATATAGGATTTCAACAGTCCTTCAGATTTATCTGTGTAACAGTGAAACCTTTACCTCTGTCAATGAAAGGATTTGCACTAGCATCTTATTGCTAAGCAGCCTGGCCAGTTGAGCAACGTGTTATTATGTGTTCTTAGATTTCAAAAACTCAAGGATATCAAAGCATCATTTGATGTGGTTTAAAAATATGGTCTTAGCACACATTAGCATTTGCTGTTTTCTTTGTCTTTTTGAAAGCACACTATTAAACAGGAACATGAAACTCATCCCTACAGGACTGACATACAAATATGCAAGGCTCTGCCCAGCTGTTTATATGAGTTCTAGAGAATTGGACAAGGGTGATCTTGAACCCTCTCAGCTTCTCATTCTTGCAGAGCAAGTTTTCTTAACTGCTCAGCCATCTTCCTACTTCCATGAAACTGATTTTTATGGTTAGATGTTTACATTAAATGTTTATGTTATGGTGGGCCCTGTCTCTGCTTAGTCATTTTTAAAAAGATGTTTTTTTTTTAAGTTTAATGTACATTAGAAAACTGGGGAATTGGCTAAAACTCCATCTTTCTGTTTTATAGCCCCAGAGTTTTTTTGATGCAATGTTTCATATTGGTCTGGAAATGTTTATTTTTAGCACATTTCAAGTGGTGCTGAGGGTCCAGATAAGGTAGCAGAGGCCATTCTAAGCAGAAAAACACAAGTCAGAGTGCTGAGATGGAAATTAATTTAGCCTGTTCACAGGACAAAGAGAATTCCCAGTTTGATTGGGACTGAAGTTAGTACAAGTCAACAATGAAATATATTTGAAGTGTATCTGAAGGGGATTTCAGAATTCACTGTCTACACTTTGGGCCTAGTCATAGAGAACACAGTCTTAAATATATATATATATATATATATATATATATATATATATATATATATATATATATATATATATTCTTATTTAAGAATGTGGGTACATTAAGTCTTAATCTATTGTCTTCACCATAAATGTTGAATCAAAGAACATTTGTCAGTAATAGTATTTGATAGCTATGGGAATGGGTAATCCCTTCTTAGTCAATAAAGTGAAAAGAAATCAGTGTAAAGGAAGCAAAATCAGATCAAGAATATATTCTAAAGCATCAAATTACAAAGACAGTTCTCTTAAAGAGTGATGAAGCTGATAAACTCATAAGAGTAACTTCCAACAGGATAGTAACAGCCATATGAAACATACAAACACCTTTAAAACATTGAGAGAATGGAGAAGCAGGGGCTGGGTGTTTTCACCAATACCCCTAACAAAAACACTGAGTTAATATAAGTAATATAAGTAACAATGTGAGATATGTTTTTATTATTTTTAAAATATATTTATTTCCAAGGAGAGAGGGAGGGGAGAGAGAGAGAGAGAGAGAG
Source organism: Zapus hudsonius (assembly GCA_004024765.1). Lineage (NCBI taxonomy): Eukaryota > Metazoa > Chordata > Mammalia > Rodentia > Dipodidae > Zapus > Zapus hudsonius. The sequence continues at coordinate 38,774 of PVHP010002032.1, read as the reverse complement.
AGAGAGAGAGAGAGAGAGAGAGAGAGAGAGAGAGAGAGAGAACATGAGCGAGCATACCAGGGGATATTCCTGTTGCAAATGAATTCCACATGAATGCAACGCTATGTGCATCTGGCTTTACTTGGGTGCTGGGAAACTGAACCTGGGCAATCAGACTTCATAAGCACACACTTGAACTGCAGGGCATCACCGAAGACCCAAAGTTTTAATTTTATATCCTTAGCCTCCAGGTAAACTAAACACATCTGAATTGAAAAGTTATTAACTGATTTTCATTCCAATAACGAAAATAAATATACCTAAAAGTGTGTTTTTATGGATATTGAAAAATTTAACTTATAGCAGTAAAATACTTTTTTCAGTAATATGAAGACAAATGTTCTTGCAATTGAAACCACCTTCATTTAAAAATATACAAATATTATCATTTATGTCAAAATTTTAAAAATCCTTTGGTTTCTACTGTGAAAGTTGTTACCTTTTCTATGAAATTGCTTCATGATCTCCTCACCACCATAGATGCTGGCAGAATTACCTGTCTGCATCCACTGTCACATCATGAACACCTCTCTGTATGACATCCCTGGAACTTGCTGTGTCTGGTATTCGGTTCAGACTTCTAGTATACAGGTTGATCCCGCCATCTGTCATGTACCTGAAAGGAAACCAAGCATTAATCAACAAAAAATTAAATGAGCTTATCTATATAACTTAATGAACACACATGTTCAGAATTTTTAAGAACCACTCCCAAGTAAACGGAGTACGTTTTCTCTATAAACATTCCACTGATCAGACATATGTACAATTTTACTCACTGCTATTACAAAATCATTATTTCTTACTATAACATGTAAGTTACTGTTCATAAAGTCTGTTTTATCTTTTGTTATCTGCATTTTCAATAGGATTGTGAACAATATCCTTTGTGATTTCATTGATAATTTGAAGGTCATTGGGTCATGAGACATTATTAAACTTAAAATTAGTTTATTGGATACATCAGAGTTATGCCACAACTGGTCACTGTCATCAGGTAGCAACCAGGGTATAATAAATATTTCATATGTTATAACAATATCATCTCCATTTTAGAGATGAACACAGTGAGTAAATTGTTAAATGTTTGCAAAAGGTCACTCAACGCACTGTGGAAAAGCTGAGAAATAAGTCTGAAAGGTCTGCTCCCAAAACCACGATGTTACCCATAGTGCAATGCTGCCTGGGCTGAAGGACCACATTGCCCTTATCATCTCCCAACCTTCACCATTACACAGGAAAGGTGGGTCTTTCCTTGGATGTGGGGATTAAATCAGGGTGGTTAATCCCCTAGCCCAGGCTGGACAAATCCAGTTTTCCCAGTTAGAACTAGGGATTGAGGATATGCATCAGTCTTTCTATGTGGATATTAATGAATCCAGGTGATATGCGTATCTCTCCTCTAGATATGAAGAACCACAGGAGAATCAGACCAACAAAGAACTCCCATAGAGCATACTGCCTTTAGTCAGGTGTCTGCAGTCAAGTGCTATTCCAAGTCCATGATGTTCTACCTGTCGTAGAATAAGATAGTGATGGACTTCCCATCACCGATTGAAATCTAGCATAAACTGATAAATATCACCTTTGTCAAAAAAGTTCCTGTTCCTTATGTTTGTACTAATGCAGTAAGAAAGACATACCAGCCACTCTGTCATTTGGCTATATACAACTCTTTCTTTTTCTTTGCACCAATCTTAAATGGAATCTGTTCAAATACGTGAATCTACACCACTGTATTTATTTCTGGAATTCACTGAAAGAGGAAATTTTCCAGTTATTATTTTTATTTTGTTCATTTCTGTTTTATTATTACTTTAATGATAGCCACAATAGGAATGATATGAGAAAAAAACTTGTAGTGTAATATACCACACTATTGCAAAATTGCATATAATCTATGAAAGTCCACAATACATGACCATAAAACTACACAACTTTCCTGTGTGCATGACTTGGTTGCAAAAATAAAACATTGATTATATCTTCTAGTCATATCCTCAACACTCTTTTCCAGAGACAGACACATCTTGGATATTGTAATAATCATTTTTTCTTTTATTTATGTGGCAAAACATAGGTATGCACTCAAAATTATACTGCTTGATATTTGATGGTTTTGGACCTCATGAAAATTATCATCATACATATTCCTGTGGTGCTTTCCTGCATTCAGTCGAAATCACATTTTTTGCTATGCATGTGTCTTGTGATGCCCCACTGTGGTATTCATTTGTACCAAAGTTTGCTGGTTTGAGTACCATCAACATTCCAGTTGCTTTTGGTCTTTCTATTGTTACAAGCAAAATATAAGCTGTCATAAACGTTTATGTGCATGTGTCCTTGTCCTCAAAGGTAATATCTTATCTAAAGTCTTTGAGAGAGGAACCATCAATATATATACTCAATTTTATTAGATAATGCCAAAAAGAGTCTTCTAAATAATTCTGGACGCCTAACTCTAACCTGCCTGCAAATAAGAATGTTCTTTTCTGCATTTGAGAACTTTGCCAATATTTTGTATATTTAAAGAAACTAATAGATGTGAAATGGCATCTAATTTTGGTTTTAACTTACAACTTCCCCATTTCTAAGATGGTAATGCTGATACTTGATAAGAGGCCCTTGATGTTTTGTTTATGAATGGTCTGTAAATTTATTTTGCTCAATTTTTATTTGATTGTATATGAGGTTGTATTGTTTAATATTTTTACTGATGTTACTATTTTTCTAGTTGTATAGATTACATTCATCCATGGGCCATATGGAATTTAATTCTACATATTTTGTTTTGCTTGAAATACTATTTTTTTTCTTAGTGAAAGTAACCTAGACTAAACTGAAACTCTTTATTTTTACTTATTTGTTTGCAAGAAGAGAAAGAGAGAGACAGAGAAACAGAGAGAAAGAGAGAGAGAAACAGAGAGAAAGAGAGAGAGAGAGAGAGAGAGAGAGAGAGAGAGAGAGAGAGAGAGAGAGAGAGAGAAATGAGAATGCCACTGCGAATGAACTCCAGGCCCATGCACCACATTGTGCATCTGGCTTGATGTGGGTGCTGGGGAGTCAAACCCAAGTCATCAGTCTATGTGAGTCAGTGCCTTTAACCACTTAGCCATCTCTCCAGCCCTCAATCTTTATATAGAAGTTATATGTTTTACTTTCAGGTGGCTTAAATTTGTACAGTTTATTATGTTATTTGCCTTTTTGTATTTATATATTCATTGATTTTCAACAGGGTCTCACTCTGTAAGTACAGCCTGGCTTAGATCTCATTAAGGTAGTTCAAGCTTATCTCAAACTCAAGGTAGTAAACCTACCTCAGCCTCCTCCGTGCTAAGACTATAAATGTCAGTCACCATCTCAGGGGCTTAGCTTGCTTTTAGAGATTTGAAATCTGTCCTACCTCCCACTTTCATCAGAACCTCCTACTTCCACCTTTATTACCACATTTTCTTCACTGTGATTTTACTTCTACAAGCTTTCACTGTGTGGAGACTGTCCCGGGAGAGAACCATGAAGGAATCATCTAAACAGTTCTTAGAGACGATATTCCCCTCGCCCAGCACACATGAAGGCAGGCTGGCTGGACCTCCTACCAGGTTCAGCCAGTTTGTGTGGGTTTTCTAGTCAGTCTGTGTTAGACAGTTGAGTGTCTCTTCTCAGTGTTATCAGCTGTCCTGTTGCTACTCTATGATTCTTCATGTGGAAATGTGGTTCCATGCAGGTCTTTCGCTTCTAACAGCTTATAAATGAGAGATAAAAACGTAGTATTTTATCATCTTTTTAAAAATTTTTATAAATGATCTTTTTCTTCTATTTTTTTGGCTTTGTTTTCACTTCAGTTACTTCATTTTTAAAGGGGCTTGGAAAGATACAAAAAATTAAGTTTGTTATATCTTCTTCCTTCCTAGATTCTATGTCTGCTTTAGTGACTATTGCAAGTCACAATGCAATTTTTAATTGTATGCACTCAGAGAGAATTTAGCAATTCTACTCTGCTAAAAGAAACCACAGTTGAGCATCTTCTCTAGAAGAACATAGATGGCGCGAAGAAAGACCCCACAGATCAAATGTGTTAGCAAAGAAAACCGCTCACTATGTGATTGCCGTCAGGCCTGGAACACTAACCTGTGCATGTGGGCAGGTGGACGATCTCATTGCATCAGTGAGTCACCATGCTTGGAGCAAGTAGAGCGAGCGCTGTCACTTACTCACTATGTGGAATCAGCTTAGTCATTTAAACTACCAGGGTTTTAATTTTGTCAAATGTAAAATGATGATAGTCATGATATGCTTGAATCTTCTGGTTACGGTGCGATATCAGTGAGGATGTGTGTGTGTGTGTGTGTGTGTGTGTGTGTGTGTGTGTGTGTGTGTGTGTGTGTTCACATATATAGTTAGGTATAAGGTACATGTGTGTGTTGATTATAGAATACTGGTATCATGGTTTGATCCAGGTGTCCCCCACAAATGAATGAATGTGTTCTCAGTGATCCATCCTCAGCTGATGGCAGTTTGGTTTTTACAACCTCCATAGAGCTGTGTTGTTGGGGGTGGGCTTAAGAGGGTTATAAGCCAGCTTCCCCTTGCCAGTGTTTTGCACACCTTCCTGCCATTGTTTGCAGTGCTGTGGTGGAGGTGATGTCCACCCCTTTGCTCATACCATTGTTTTCCCTGCCAGGATGGAGTCTCACCTTGAGTCCCTAAGCCTAATAAACCCATTCCTCCACAGCAACTAGAATGCTGATTACAACAACTGGCTATTACATAACAATTACATGTGAATGTTGACAATATTACCAACTATTTTTTAATGAAAAATCCCATGTTAAATACAAATGGCTGATATCTTGACTATGAAAGTGGGGAAGAAAAAAGGCTAGGAATTTGTAGTTCACTTTTAATACAACTCAGGTTCTGGACCTTTCCATTGTCCTGAATATTTTGGTCATTCAAAGTTTACTTAAGAAAAGGAAGAGCAAGGTAGAAGGAGGTAAAAAGTCTCTTTCCTCGTTTATTAAAATAAGTATGCAAGTATGTATATGCATGTGTGTAAATCTTCATGTGTGTGTATGTACACTTGCATGTGGAGAATAATAACCTCAGGGAGTGTCCTCAGGATTGCTGTCTACCACTTTTTGAGACAGGGTTTTCATTGATATGAGGCTGACTAAATAGGCTAAAGTAGATGGTCAGTGAGCTCCAATGATCCTCCTGTCTCTGCCTCACCACCACTGGGATATGGAGCCTGCCACCATACCTGGCATTTTTATATGGTGCACTGGTGGGTGAACCCAGGGCTTTATGCTTATAGACAAGAACTGTCCAGACTGAACAATTTTCCCAGGGACTTCTCTCCTTGTTGATTAATTTCATTCCTCAGAATTTTTAGATTATTTTCTGTTTGAGTTCTGTGATTTTAAGCAGATTTTTAATATTTGGTTATACACTAAGTAAAGCTATTTATAATCATGGTTCCTAATTTTCACACAATTAAAATATGTAACTTTTCTCTTGGTTTTCCAGTGTTCCTTTTTTGTTTCATAAATAGAGAGTTTTTCAGGCTCGTTATCAGTGAGAGTCCTTCTCTGCCTAATTCCTAATTACTGACAGATTCACATTCCCAAGAGTGTACAGCAACTTCAACAAGAGAATACAGAGATAAGCTTCTGCATGCTTCAAGAAATTCTGAGTTCTCAGAATGCTGATTAACTAATTTTCTTATTTTTATCTAGAGTGCACAAAAAATGAAACGTAATTCCCACTTGCACTGACTTCATAACATTCCTTGTGGTATCTTGAGAAAAAATATCCTAAATTAAACATCTTTATTCATTACTGTTTCTATTGAGCATTTTCTCTTATCAGTAAAACATACTACTATGAAAAATTGTGAGGAACGAGTGAACACTGTGACTCAGTTTTTAATGAATTGTTTCACAGACATTTCCAAGTTCCTTTTTTCTGACATAAAGAAAATACTATGCAATTGAACTTTTCCTGCTATGTTTTTGGCTCATTTACCTTCTCCATATTTCAATTTTATCTTGAGATTTGAGGCTGCCTCCTCTGGATAGCAACAATGGTACACTATATGCTCTGGTGACCAGGGCCAGTGTACCCTAAGTTTCTCCACACAATATCCCCCAGACCTGAGCTGAGTCCAGACACACCCTCTTCAGACCAAGTCTAATCATTTTCCACACAACGTTTGGAACAGAACTGTTTCATTCAATCAGTCTCCTCTGTAAACTGCCAAAGAAAAGAGAATATGTCGATCTCCTCTCCTCTCCTCTACTATGACAAAAAGAAACCTACAGATAAATATCTGCCAGTGAAATTTGCATCCATACTTTCATACATAAAACATGTAGACCATGATGTGCGTTTAAATAGACTCTCGTGAGACTGTGCAAGACTACCTTGAAAGACTGGGAAGAATCAAAATGAAGGAGGCTCTTAATCTGAATCACATTTCCAAGAAGAAATGAAACAAGGAGAAAGGATTTAAAAGTGATTTTCCTTCAACAGTGAATCCACCACCAAGAACCACCTGCCATCACACTAATTTCCTTTTCCTCCCAGGCACCCACTGAAACCGATTTTCTTGGTTTTTTAAAAGTTGGCACTGGCCACACAGTTATTCAATGCAAAGTGTGGGTATGGAAAGATTTGGGGCCTGGGAAAAACAAATTAGTTTCCTACTACAGTTCATCTTTTTATTTGCCATTTGCCTGCTGAACAATGGTCAGTGATGTTGGAAACCTGATTAGACAATGGCAGAATCGCCAGCCTCAGGCATCTCTGAGGAACTCATGGTGCACATTTCCTCCTTAGGACCACTGGTTCAGTATTCACTGATACAGTGTCATTACAGAAAATGAATACCATGAAGAATGAAAGTGTGCATATGAAAATATACGTACATGCATGCAAAAATCTATGTAAATATTTAGGTTTACAATTGAAAAATAACCCAAAGTATTGGATGAGTGAAAATGAAAATGAACACATATATGTCCACATTTAAAACAAAGAGATAAGAAAATAGAACGAAGGATAAAAGGATCGATAATACAAAAGGAAAGATGAGAGAAAGACTACACCTTAGATATTATTATATTACCATTATGCTCCAAGTACTAGGATATGTTAAATGCATTCAAATATAAGAATTATATGTAGTGAAAATCATAAAATGGGGCCAGGAATGATGGCCCATGCCTTTAATCCTAGCACTTGGGAGGCAGAGGCGGGAGGATCCCTGTGAATTTTAGGTCATCCTCAAACTACACAGTGAATTCCAGGTCAGCCTGGGCTAGAGTGGAACCCTACCACAAAACAATTCATGATATGTTGTGATAGTTATTATATAAGTATAATGATTAGGAGGTCATGGCAAATTCCTGAATGCATACTGTGCAAACTTCGGACTACATAAGATTCTGTGCATTATATTCCTATTGTCTTCATGAAGGAGATACAATTTTACCCTCATTTTAGCTGATAAAAGGAACTTTGGTAAATTAAGCTCCTATGGAGTCAAATGACAGAAATAGTTAAATTGGACACTCTGACTCTGGTGGCAAGCAAACTACCAACTATCCTAATCAACTCTTTCCCATCTCACTGGTGGTGTGAACATCCGGATACCAGGAAGGGACTGGTGGATATTATACCATCAGAGAATTCTACTTAGTTGTATATGTGATCACAATGCCAGTGTGTGTGTGTGTGTGTGTGTGTGTGTGTGTGTGTGTGTGAGAGAGAGAGAGAGAGAGAGAGAGAGAGAGAGAGAGAATTAGATCTTGTCCCTAATCAAATAAAAGTTTTATACAAACCCCAGGAAGAATTACTAAAATAAAAGAATGATTTCCTACACTGAGGATAACGAGATCAAAATCTCAGACTGACATGAGAACTGCAGGTAAAATCCACTTGGAAATTTTTCTATAAGTCATAGAGCCTCAGATATTGTTTTATTAGAAACTTTATTTCCCTCCTTCCTGACACCATTCACCCAGGGGCTCTCTTCTGTGGGGTCACTGATATTCACCATTGGGCTGGGAGAGAGCCGTTGGTCATGCATATTACAATGTGGTCATCTTCCCATTGGGTTATTGTTATGACCTTTCTCCCTGTGCCCATTCCATTGAGAGACCTCCTCGGTTGGGTTACTGGAAATCACTGTGTCCTCAAGAATGTCCCAGTTGATGTCTTTGGTGGGGAACAATGCCTTAGAGTATACCTTCTAGAGCCTCAGTTTTGAAGTCAGTAAAAACTGAGTTGTAATGTAATTCTGGTCTTTCTTCTGTTGTATGACTGAATGAATTAGATTGTTTCACTGTGTGCTAAAATTCAAGCAGATAAGGATGGAAAGATAGCTTGGTAGTTAAGACATTTACCTGCAAGGGCTAATGACCCAGGTTTGATTCCCCAGTATCCAAATAAAGCCAGTTGTACAAAATGGTGCATGAATCTGGAGTTCATTTGCAGTAGCTAGATACCCTGGCATGCCTATTCTCTCTCTCTCTCTCTCTTTCTCTCTCTCTCTCTCTCTCTCTCTCTCTCTCTCTCTCTCTTTCTCCTCTCTGCCTCTCTGTGTTTGACAACAAATAAATAATTTTTTTAATTTCAAATATACACCATACCATGTTTAAGAAATATTAGTGTTGGAAAGTTAAATGAGATATTATTCAAATTATATCTCTTTATGAGTGGATGATAGATAATATGAAAGGTTCAACATGCTTCCTGCAAAGTTTTCCTCTAATTGAATATGGTAAGGATTTTAGAATCACACAATGTTTGGATATAATAGGAAACAAAAGGAAAACAAAAATAAAGACAGTTTTTACAGTCTGACACCATCAATAAAGAATACAGTTTTGAAACTTTCACCCCAGAAATAATTTGTCCTCAATTTAAATTGAAGGTACACAGTCAAAGATTATTAGAAAATAATTCTTCCTTAAAGCAGTTACATGCAACCTGAGCCAAAACAGAAAAGTCAGGAAGTTCAACAAAACTCTTCCTGTCTCTTTTCTACATCCTTCACTATAAAATACGACTTAGAAGCATATGAAAATCACTGACAAACACAGGCCACATGTGTTTCTCAGTTATAAAAGCAACAGAAAAAAATAATGACTTCCTAGGAGAAGAATATTTAGAAAGCTTGGGTGATTTATTTTTAGGAATGGGCAGGTTGCTGACATCTTCTAATGACCCAGGATCATTCGAGACATGGCATCTTCATAGCTAATGCATGCCTTCTGATCCCCAACTTTCCTCACTTCCCACAAGGCTGTTGAGCTCATGGCCACTCACCCACTATTGATGTCGTCTGTCCTCAGACTCTTGCCGAGGATGTCACCATCACTCATGTATCCACCCACATCCACTTCTGATGACATGTCCAGGTCACTGCTTGCTTTCTCACTCATGTCCAATTGTGACATGTTTCCTAGCCGAGAGACAGCGGCTCTGCGGAGAGGTGTTGTGTACATGAACCTTGAAGGGTCGGTGTGGATGAATCGACTGGTACCACTACGAGGGTAGCCAGCACCCATGGAAGGGGCATCTCCTGCCTGTAGTCGAGGACACGCCTGGCCCAGCCGCCAGGTCATGGGAGTAGGTCTGCTCGCCAGGTTGGAGATGGTCCTTCCATTCACTTCGGTTGTCACAGTAGAGTCAAATGTTGTCTCCAGAGTACTGCCAAGTAAAATGGAGAGGTAACTATACTGCAAGTTCACGAAGGCACAGATGAAGTTGTATGAAGTCAGGAAACACTAGAGCTGAGAGTCATTTGTCAGAAGCTAAATCAGTGCACAGGGTCAGTTTGTGATTTTAATCACCTCTGCAAATGTCAAAGTTTGTGTAGAGATGTTCACTGAAAGTTGGCTATTTTTGAAAGAAAAGTCAACAGTATATTTTGAATAAAACAAAAATACTGTTTCACTCTCAAAAACGAACTCTTGCCTCTCACCCTCTGTAACCGTCTCAAACCTCTTCTGGAGGTCCATCATGCCTGTGGCCCTCTGTAGAGGTTCTCCACTGGCAGGAAAATTCTCTCCACAGCAATAGGTGCAACTGAAACAGCTAATTCTTTCTGACCAGAAAGTTCTATGGAAGAAGAGACGGAAAGAGCAACAAAGTCCCTGAGACTTTTTTTTCAGTTTCAGGATTATTGGGAATAGAATTTTATTTTCATAAAGAAAATAAGAAATAAGTTTTCTTTTCTATCATCATTAGAGAAAATAAATGATGAATTATTTTTTTATTAGTCTAAAATATGTGTAATTGTCAAAAACCTGTGGCTTATCTGGGTCCCACGAAGACTGGACATAGTTTCTTCTAAATTTTGCCTCAAATCTGCTATGTTCTTAACTGTTCTCATTCTTCTAGCTTCCGGGTCTTCACCTAGAAATGAACATAGTAATTAGTTCTTCATGCCTTTGGCTCTTTTCATCATGATTATGTGCACAGAAAACCCATGTAGACTCCTCTTCTTCTAAGGAAAACCAGGTAGGAAATTCCAAATAACTACCATAAGCTGCAAATTACAATTCCTTCTTATAAATAAAATGTGAGTAACAGTTGATGTAAAAAGTTTTAAATGTTGTAAATATAATAATACTTATAGGTCTATGGCTAATCATTACAAAATTAGAGTCACACAGAAGCATATTGCTCAGTACGTTTTGTGACTGAACTTAATTTTAAAATCTAAGATTATTTGGATATAATAATTTTAATAATTAACTATTTATAGGTACTAGGAACAATTAGAATAAAGTTAGAATACATTTCCTTACACAATATACATTTCAACTTTGAAAAGTAGTGAGAAAGTTACTTATAGAAGTAATAGCTCTTTTACTGTCTTTTTAAATTTTTAAATTTAAATTTAAAATTTAAATTCTTTTTAAATTTTATTTATTCATTTTCAAGCAGAGAGAGAGAGAGAGAGAGAGAGAGAGAGAGAGAACGCACCAGGGTCACCACCTTATGGGTCTGGCCTTTGTGGGTCCTGGGGAACTGAACCCAGGGCCCTAGGCACTGGAGGCAAGAGCCACAACCACAGAGCCATCTCTCCAGCCCACTGTTATTATTGGATTCATAGATGAAGAGTCTCTCTATTTATCTCTCTCTCTCTCTCTCTCTCTCTCTCTCTCTCTCTCTCTCTCTCTCTCTGTGAGTGTGTAGCTGTATTTTAAATCTCCATTTTCCATAGGTAACCAAAACATTTGACTGGTGACATTTTAATTGAAGCAAAGACGTGTTTCTTTCTAATGATGATGAATCAAATAGCTCCTACAGTGTGGTTTATGCTAGCTTTATGTCCTATTAACACTGGCTCTGAGGTGGGCACGAATGTCAATAAAGCTGGTGGATCTAAACAATGGAAGGGCACTGGGACATGGCAGATGAAACACTTGTTATTCTGTGTAACTTGGGCTGAAAGGAATAGAACTTATTTTAAAAAGAGAAAGAAAAAGAAACAACAGAAAATGAAGGGGAAAAGGAAAGAAAGGAGGGAGAAAAAAGGAAGTAAGAAAGAATGGAAAGACATGGATTATGAGAGAAGGGAAGGAGAATAGACAGGAATCACAGGTCAGAGAGAGAGAGGGAGAGAGAGAAGGTAAATGAATGGAAGAGGATGGGAGGAAAAGGGAAAAGAAATAAAAAGGAAGCAGGAACACAGGACATATTAAAATATACAATGAAAATGGTCACAAAGTCAAGATGTCTACCTGTAACTTATTTTAACATTATAGGTAGCTATTTAATCAGTCAATTTACTTAACATTGGGGCCAAACATTAAAGAATATATAATAATTGTCAGTTTAACATTCATAACTATAGTCAAAAAGTTGGAAAGAATTTCAGAAATTATCTTACCTGTCAGTTATAGAATGCATCTCTGTCTTATGTGATAGACATGGCCACCTACCTCCTCTGAAACTTTTACACTGGAAAGTTCTCCATTTTTCGTTATGAAATTTGAAAGGCTTAACTATAAGCTCTGAAAGCAATTGAAAACATGTATACTATGGTGGCCTCTCAAATCCATAAAAAAATACTGCTGTTTATTTTTGTTTTTGTTGTTGTTGTTTTTTGTTTGTTTGTTTGTTTTACAGTCTTGCTCAGCCAGACATTACCACTTTTTCCATCATTCCTCACTTTGGATGTTTGACAGCCTTCCTTCTGAAGCCATACTGTCTGTGTCTGTAAATCTGTTCCCTTTCACTTACAAATGATTTGCACAATGAAAATATGCTTAATAATAGCCATGTTATTTCACAGTGAAAAAGCACTCTGTCACCTCATCAAAGTACTCACATCTTTAAGGAAAGAAAAATACAAAGCAGGAAGTCAAGTGAATTTCACAGGAATTCCATAGATTATCATCCTTTTCTAATGTCTAATTCCATAGATTAGCATCCTTTCAGAATTTAGAACTCTGGCCACATCCTCCCTGATTCTCAATGTAGTTGAAAAGTAGCTACTGAGAATTCCACTTCTGATTTTCCAATCATCTGGTAATATTTGAAAACAAAAGGAAGCTTCATAGAGGGAATCATTTTATATATTATTTATCTATTTTTATTTACTTATGAGAGAGAGAGAGAGAGAGAGAGAGAGAGAGAGAGAGAGAGAAAAGCAAAGAGGCAAACAGCCAAAGAAAATGGGCATGCCAGAGTCTCCAGTCACTGCAAAGAAACTCCAGACACATGTACCACCTTATGCATCTGGCTTTATGTGGGTACTGGGGAATTGAACTCGGATCCTTTTGTTTTGCAAACAAAGACCTTAACCACTAAGCCATTTCCCCATCCCTGTAGAGGAAATCTTAATGTGTGGGAAATGTATATTGTTATAGTAGAAAGGAAGAACAGAGGTAACAATGTAGTTGATTCAAATGGACATTGTCCCCTAGCAAGAATGAACAAAAAGGGGAGGGGGAACCAAGTTACCTCATGAGCTAATCGTAACCCCCTACCCTATGGACTGATCCAGTAAACCCAACAAGAAGGGCCCACAGTGGGTTGGGGACAGGGAGGAGAGCAAGGGGGGTACCACCATAAGATTTGCTCATATACTGTATCTAATTATTGATAATAAAGATTTTTTTAAATGGAGTCAAAACAGTGAAGCAAGGATTGGAGACATGGTTCAGCCTAAAGGTGCTTGCTTGAAAAGCCTCATGGTTCATGTTCAATACTGTAGTACTCGCATATAGCCAGATGCAAAGTGGCACATGTGTCTGGAGTTCATTTGCAATGTCAACAGGCCCTGGTATGTCCATTCTCATTCATACTCTCTCTCTCTCAATCTCTCTCTCTCTCTCTCTCTCTCTCTCTCTCTCTCTCTCTCTCTCTCCCTCCCTCCCTCACTCCCTCCCTCCCTCCTTCCCTCCCTCTCTTCCTCTCTTCCTCCCTTCCTCCTTCCCTCAAGTAGATAAGAAAAATACTTGAATAACTAATGCATATGAGGGATTGTCATCATGGATTCAATGGCTTTATCTAAAAACCTATGATACTGAGCATATTGTGTTAATATATACAATTCTAAGTCAATAAAAACATTTAAAAAATACTGAAGCAAGGGAAAAGATGGAGAATCAGTAAGACCTATAAAGAGAGGAAAGCATTTGGCTGAATCTTCTGTGCAGAAGGAGGGATAATGTACATCTGTGACCTCAGACAAGATCACAGAATGCATCATTACATGTCCCCTATCCCTGAACCTTTTCCCCTGGGAGGAATGCTTAAAGATGCAATTAGGCTGCTTCTTAACTATCTGCCAAAGGACACAATACTTAATGGATATTTGAATATTTCCAATATACATTTCATATAAATTTTTAAACAACATTTTTGCACATTTTGTTTCGCTAATTCTTTTAAAATTATCTACTTTCTTCAAAATTTCCTTTTTATAATCTAAGAGGCATCTTGGATCTTAGATTCCCCTCAGCTAAATTCAGGGATTATTTACATATTTTCCCTCATGTTCCATAACTGTAATCTCCTTCCCTTCTTTGATTTTATTTTCATGATGACCTCCACTCATGACACTATACCATTTACGCCAATCAGACACACAGACCTCTTCCCCCATCACTTAGGGAGCAAAGCATCATCATGCCTTGTGCATGTCATGAAAGATAACCACCAAAGCAAAATGTATTGCAGTAAATGCTTCCAATGACCCACGAAAGGCAAGAGAAAAACTAAGTGCACTCACAACCCCCTCAGGATTGACTGCACAATCTAAAATGCCCTTTCACATTGGTATTTAAATCATATCTAGAGACTTTATGAGGGGATAGAAAAGGCCAAGGATTAAAGCATATATACAATTCAGTGTTTAGTAAATAAAATTCTTAACACAACACACATGAGCAACTCACTGGATCACACAAATGCTGTATTCTTTCCATTTGCATAATGTCAAGGTTCCTGTTCTTGAAGGAGTCTTCTCAAGTGTCAGCCACAATGGTAGGGCCATCCATGCACTCTTTTAGAAGACAGTCTTCTGAAATCCGCTTGAGTTTATAACATTGATACAGACTACTTTTCTAGATGCTTCCAGAGTAACAGGCTCATGTGCTTCTACAGCATGACCTACTAGCGACCTGACCACTTAGTTTTGGTGATCTTCCCTTACTTTTAGACTTTAATTATCCACACTATAATTAACAGTGTCATCAAAATTGTTTTAATAAGAGAAATCAAATTATATGTGCATAAGCCTGACTCAGAGAATCAGAGCCTCTACACCATCCACATTATACATGCAGTTATTAAAAGAACAGCCATCTGACTTATTTTGAAATATAACCCCAGAACTGTAGATGACCTCAAAAGTGATTGAGATAATGTGTTTAAATTCATCTTTATAATCCTGACACTTTGGGGATGAAAGAGTAAAAAAAAAAAAAAAAACATGCTTAACAGCCTTAATTACATTTTAAGTATTCTCCCATACATTTATAACATGGTCCCTAGTGTGTAAAACACCAAGAGTAAAAAAGTTAAACTCATGGAACTTTACATGTAGAGTAACTTTCGAAGAGGCCATCTTGAGTCCTCAGCAGAGCCTTGTCAAGCACATTGCAGAAATTCTGAGAGTTAGTGTGCTGGGAGCTTGGATATACTCATAAGCTTGATGTAACATGATAAAAGGAATTTCATTGTGATGGCTATTACCTGTAAATATGATTACTCATATTAGAATATAGTCTACCCTCATTTTTTGCTTACAATATTGAGTGCTGGCACCAGTGTGTGGGAGGGGAACTATCGGAAGATAATCACATGGATACAATAAGCAGATGCTTCATTCAAAAACCATGACATTCAGATCTCTATTGGGAAGTTGCCCTGTGATGGTAATGATCTAAGTTACTTAAGTACAACAAACAATGCCTCATATATATGAGGACTTTAATAGGACAACCCCAAAATATTGCCAGGAGAGTTCATCCTGCTGAAATTAATGAAAATACTTATATAAAAGATACTTAGAATAAGATGAATGATACTATTTTAAAAGCCAAAGATTAATATTATCTGATTGTACAACACCAGAGGATGAAAACAAAGAAAGAAAAGAAAACGAAATAAGATTCACAACATCCTCTAGCCTTTCAGTACTGTATAAACCTTTTTTTAAAATGAGAAGCAGTTCATCATTCAAAGCACAGAAAGCTGAAGAAATAAATCCTTCATAGCACAGTAGCTGGTGTATTCAGATTCAGAAATTACTATTCTCAAAACTGTGGAAACATTACTCTTTCAAAGCCAAACTGACATGAAAAATTGAACCAAATTTGCCTTTGCTGTCTCTCCCAGATTTCTTATTCCAGAGCTGTTGTCTAAAACATTCAAGTTAACCTCATAAAACATCTGGTAGCAGAAGGGTCTGCATAGAGAATAAAGACAAATCTGCATTTAGCATCAGTTGTGTGAGTCAGAAACAAAGAGATCCTAGGTAGGTTTATTTTTTTTTCCAAATTTAAGGAGCTCTTTTGTGAAAGTACACATTGACATAAGATATAAGGTGACCCTTGTTTTGGCATTTGGGGATGTGTGAAAGGAATATCATAAAAATGTATTTCAATAAAGAATTGAATTTAGAAACATTAATTAAAATATATACCTCTTAATTCTTTAGATAAATGGTAAAGTTGACAATTAAATTGTAATCATAAAAATCTTCATATCTAGTCAAAAATTATGCTACAAAGCTACTCATGAAACTAATTTCATTAAAAGGCCTTATTTGTAAAGTATGAAAAAGTTCATGGCCATCTCCATAGTCATAACCTAGATAGATGATAGAAAGATAAATAGATAGATAGATAGATAGACAGACAGACAGACAGACAGACAGATGTTATCAGGAGTTATACCATCCACATGCAGTAGTAGTTTGTTCCTAAACACTAAACGAGAGAGAGAGAGAGAGAGAGAGAGAGAGAGAGAGAGAGAGAGAGAGAGAGAGGTGCTTCTAAGGTCTCTGCATTACTGTGACCAGAATGCAGGGTACCTGTCACTGAAGTGTGAAAAGAGACCACCCATCACTCCAAAGAAGCAGAAGAAACTTAGCTACACAGAAAGTTGACCCCGGAGTCCTTTCAGTGTTCATTCCACACATGAGGTACAGTCACCTCCAGGGAAGTCAAACTAATAGTTTCTGCTAATGACTAAGTGAAAAGAAAATTGTGGCTGTCTAGACTGTCCTAGACCCCAGGCCTGCTACACCGCGGCAGATGGCTGCTATTTACATTCTCCAATGAGATTTTACAACTCGTCCTTTGCAGTCCATCATTTCAAGGAACAGGGAATTCAAATTTTTTTTTGAGAATCCATTTTGAAGAAAAAGCTAGCTGATGCACACCATGCCGCCACAAAGGATGGAACTTATGGCCATCCTCCAGACATGTGGAGTCCCCTGGACTTACCCAGTAAGTCAGTGTACAGCGCCTGCTCCAGGTCGCCCAGCATGGTGAGGATCACCTCCTCATCCAGATGTGCGGTCCCTTCTCGCAGGCAGCTTTCTCCCTCCTCTTGCGCCCAGCTCCGGCTGAGAGCGCTGGCCTTGCAGGACCCGTTCTCTTCTTCAGACCGGCTGTCTTCATCACTCTCGCCATCCAGGCCTCTTCTTGCAGACCAGTCCTCCAAGTCCTCGCCCAGTGACCGGCTGCTCCCTGCAGGCAGGAGGCTCCAGGACCCCGAGCCTCCGCTCTGGTACAGAGACTGCACAGACCGTGACAGGAACCTGGACAGCGAGGATGGGGACGCGGAGGGGCGCCTGTCCCCATAGCTGGGTCCCCTCTGGCTGGCCTTGGCAGCATTGCCAAACCAGTTGGAGATGCGCACAGTGGGTCTCCTCTCCCCCTCGCTGGTGAGGGCTAGGTTGGTCAGAGACTTCTGCTTCCGAAGGCCAGCTCCCTGTCTCTGGACTTCTTTGCTCCGAAACACTGAGAGTTCTGCAGGCTGCTGCATGGTTCCAGTGCCTTCCTCTGCTCAGCCTGATCTCATCCTGTCTCTGCCCACAGCTGACCGCTTTGGGGTTTTAATGAGCACATGCACCTCCACAAAAGCTCGGGTTCAAACATCCAAAGAAGACAGAGCACATGCCATCCTCTGCGCGCAGCTGAGCTCGCCACATCGTTTCACAGGTCAGCAGTACTCACGAGCATCTTGCACAAATCTCTCTGAAGCAAGGAAGAGTGCATGCATGCAAGACCCTGCTCCTGCAGAAAAGTAGCCAGGCGGTCTCAGCAGCACGCGGGGTCCACGCTCCCCTCCTTCGCCTCTGAGTTCCCAAATGCAAGGTAGTGGATGAAGCAGCACCGCGAGATGCGTCTTGCTGGGTTGCTTTCTTTTGCTTTTTCCGCCTCCTCCCTGCTTCTCAGCAGCTCCCAGCTGATGTGGGTCCGCAAGCCGGCCTCTAAGGAGCTGACCCAGTGCATCCGCCGAGCCCAGCCCAGCTCAGCTCCAGCGGCTTAGCATTCCACCTGCGTCCCCAGATCCGTGGCTCGCCCGCCCGGTCCTCTGCGCTGCAGCGCAGCATCCGCTGCCATGGCAGCCGGCATCCTGCTTCCTCCACACAGGCTCCAGGGCGCAGCTGCCCAGCCTGGAATGCCACAGGTTTCAGCAGAGCCAAGCCCCAAGGAGATGCTGACTGCACTCCGCTGCAGGTTTAGACCCCTCTGGGCCACCCAGACCTCCACCGCCAGCACACACACACACACACACACACACACACACACACACACACACACACACACACACACACGGAATGACAGACTATTTCTCTACAGCTGCAGGCAGCTGAAACAGGCAGATCTGCAGCCAAAGGTAAGGATTTGGGCTGTCAAAGCACTAATCAAATCCAAGCTTGGAAAGGACCTAAAAAAAAAAAATGGACCTTTCCTCCCTTGACCCACTGACAGATAATGCTTTAAAAGGAAAGACTTCACCCTCTCTTTTAAGAACAATTCTTTATTTTCAATTCTGAAGCTTTTTTTTTGGTGAAATCTTAATGTGTCATCATAACTCATGACTGTTTTTCTTGCTTCAAAAGAATAACAAACTCCAAAGGTCTTTCTCCCAACATTTTTTACTCAAAAAAATAAACATAAAAAAGTTTACAAGCAAGTGTATAAGATAAAAAGATGTGATGTGTAATACACAATAGAATTTTTTTAATATTGACATTTTTCCAATCACATCTTAGTTCTTAATTTTAAACATATCATAATCTATTATTATTTCTTTAAAGGCCTGCAACTGGAAAATAGAGAACCTAAATGATAAATTGCTGACATTTATCTCATACTGGTAGTGTACACTATAGTATCAGGATGAAATTCTGATTTAAAGAAAATTTGAAAGATTTATTTAAATGCAAGTACAAATTATCCTAGAAATAATGTATAATATTTACAATGTGCTACAGAAAAAAATTCTAAGGATTTTCTGTCCCCCCAATAGTCTTTATAAAGTGATAAAATGCACAGAAATATTGGATTGCATTATTTAAAATGATACATCAGTCTTCATTATCTTCAGAACTAATCTGGAAAATTGTGATTTTTTTTCCAATAATTGAAATATCAATAAGAGGAAGTGCCTAATCTCATATAAATGAACATTATGTTCAATGCCAATATCATTAAATAAAAACTTCTCTTTAAAGTTAATTATTCCTTATGGCCCCCTCAAGGGAGAACATGCTTAAATCTATTTTACAGATATGTATAAGGAATAAACAATTTCCTTAAAGAGACAACTATTATATATGACACAACTTTCAAATAAGAAAACTTGCAATTTAAGAATCCTGACTCAATTCTTTCATTCTTTAAAAATTGAGTTTGGGGGCTGGGGAGATGGTTTAGCAGTTAAGGTGCTTGCCAGTAAAAATTGCGATTATATATGTTTAAATAAAATGACTATAAAAGACAAATTAGTGAAACATATTTATGGCTTAAAAATCCAATTTGTTAATATTTTATAAGTGATCAGAATATTCCTTTTGGATCTCTAAACAGCAAATCTTTTTCTTCCTTTTAAGTTCTAGTGACTAAGTTAATTCTCAAACTGGGCACTTAATGAAATTTGCTTAACATATGAAACAGTTTGGCATATGTATGTTACATATAGGTTGTTTCACATCCAGGGCTGGAGAGATGGCTCATTGGTTAAGGTATTTTAGATCTGTTAATGTTCCCTATAGGCTTAAAAGTCACAAAAGAGTAAAAATTAACACTTTATAGATCAAAAGGTAAACTCAGGCATCTAGACTAGGAAGCAATAATTAGGCCCTGGCCTTTTAAAAGGGTGCTTATATGCCAACAGTCTTAAACAGCGGTTTTTGAATCTGTATTGAGAATCATTCAAAGGGTTCTCACTTGGCCAGGCCTAAGCCCCATGAGGGCTCATCCAGTAGGCCTGAGATACAGTTCCTGCTGACTTGAGATTCCCTGGGGAAAGCTATTGTCCTGGAGACTAGGGGTTTTCAATTGTGGGTTACTGTGTTCCCTGAGGGATACCTGACATTTGTTGTTACAGTTGGGGAGGGAGAGGACATCCAAAGGAGTGAGACCAATGATAAAGTCTGATGTCCTACAACAGCAGGTAAGAGGCCCTCAACAAAAAACTATGTAGAGGCTTGGGGAGATGGCTTAGTGGTTAAAAGCACTTGTTGTACAAGCCTGATGACTGGAGTTAGGGTGCCAAGAAAATAAAATTGGACATGGATCGCACACATGTCTGTGATCCCAGGGTGTTTTATTAAAGGCAAGTCAGGAGAACACAGGAATTCACCAGATGGCTAGTCTGGTGTTCACAGTAGCAAACAACAAGAGAGACCCTTCCACAATGAAAGGAGAGGACCAGCACCCCAAGGTTGTCCTACACACACTTGCACACACACAAAATTATATCATCTACAATCTACTACTGTCAAAGTTAGGAAACCATGGTTTGGAGGGTATCAAGAGAGAAAGGCAAATAGATAGAGTATGGGTTCACCAGAACCTTTAGTCACTGTAAACACACTCCAGATGAAAGTGCCACCTTGTGCATCTGTCTTTACATGGGTACTGGGGACTTGAACCTGGGCCAGCAGGCTTTGTGGTAAGTGCCTCAACCACTGAGCCATCTCTCCAGCCCCTGGAGTGTCTTTAGAAACTTTTCTTGACACTAGTGCACATGTACACATGAGTGTATTAGTACATGGGAGTGTTCTGTTTTGGTCACAGCTCTCATTCTTTATGCTAAGACCCATCTTAACACATCATCAACAGTTTAGGACACACCAAATTCCTGACAATTGGAAAAACTCTTAAAGCTTTTCTTCAGGAATAGCCTGTGCCAATTTTCTATACTCATTTATCACATCAAATTTCATAGTCCTTTATAAAGCATGAGGGCAAGAAATAAGATCCTTTGATAAGATATGTCTAGGAAGAAGGAGACCTAGCTAGATTCAATGGAACAGTTAGGGAGGAGACAACAGGGTAGTATCATAAATATATTGAGAAAACATCCTAAAGAATGAATCATCTAAAGAAAAATTTTATTAATTCCATATTTTTGAGTTAGGGTCTCACTGTAGCTGAGTCTGATCTGAAACTTATTTTGTAGCCCAGAATAGCCTCAAAGTCATGGTGATCCTTCTATCTTGGTCTCCCAAGTACTGGGACTTAAGGTGTGTGCCACCACATTGGGCTTAATTTCTGTAAAGATATTACCATAAACTTGTACTTACAGTAGTTTTGCCCTTGGTACTAATTGAGGACATACATTCACTGTGACAGCAATATGGAGGCCTAGAGGGATTGGCTGCTGCTTCCTTAAGCGTGCAGTCATACATGGACCACTGATTCTTATGTTGCTTATGTGGATTCACACGCATAACTGTGTGTCACACAAGGTAGAGGAAGAAGCCTTAGTGTAATGGAAACAAAACAGTCGGTACTAGGAGTGTGAATTACTTTAATTTTCCAAGACCTAAAATAAAATATAGCTGCTAAAGTGTTCTGGAAAGGAATGCTTTTCAGCTCTTTAATAAACATAATTAAAAAGTGGCTATTTAGATAAAAGATCTAGACTAATTTGAATTATTTGAGTTTGATCTTCTTGAATTCTACAAACATTCAATAAAAAATTTTAGGGTTCATTGGCAAAGGTCTTAAATATCTATTATTTCCCACTGTTTAATATAAAGCCAGAAAAAATGCATATAACCATTAGCTTATCCTTGGGTTTAACCCAAATGATTACTTTAAACATAATTCCCTGAATCCATTCAGTTATTTTAATATTAAATTTTTAACATACCAGCATTATTGATATTGAGTCAAACTAGCATCTACCAAGATTTTAAAGTTGAATATAAAATTCCAGCTAAAGGTTAAAAAATGCATTAAACAAATATTGCACCTGGGCAGTAAATACACATGGGGACAGATAGCCTTATGCAAAAAGGAAAAAAAAAAAAGCAAATGTGAATTTAAGTAAAAAAAAAAAAAACATTCTAAATGGAATAAAAATTTAGGCTTAATTTGCATTTGGCTGTATCTTGTTTCACTTGAAAAAGATGGAATCAGAGGACAAATTCTTCCTATTCATAAGCGTAAGAATAGAAAACAAAACAAAACAAAACAAAAAAAAAACCAAGCAGGACTGGAGAGACAGTTCAGTGGTTAAGGCACTTGTCTAAAAGCCTAACGAGCAGAGTTCAATTCCCCAGTCTCCATGTAAAGCCAGATGCACAGAGGGGCATGTGAGAGTTTAGGAGTGAGCCCCCACACAATGTTGCCAAGCTCCTCCTTAACCCCTCCCCAGTCAGAGCTTGCCTCTATTAAGCTTGCCTTGCCTCTTAATAGGTTCAAAAATGGGTATTGTTAATTCTTGTTACTTAAACATGTATATACTTTCTGATGCTTTTTTCCCTCAAATTCCACACCCCAGTACCCTAACAGCAGTTAAGGTTATTTCTTCAGAGGTGGGATTCTGACAGTCAGACCTCTGCAGAGGCAGCCCATCCCCTTGAGTGGGAGGTATCTTGCTAGAGCTACAACCTGGGGGTCAAATATGAACCAATCTCTGACTCACCTGGGGAAAACTTAAAAATTAACTTCCCTAGAGGAAGCTGATCTCTTCCCCCACATGGCAATGAAGTAGAAGAACCTCTGATTCAGGCCTTCAGAAGGTAAGGCCTTCCCCCATCCCAGCCATTAGCTGGGGCAGGCTCAAGACTTTTTCCCTCATGAACCTCTCCTTCTCATGATGGGAGCTCTCTATTATCTTTTCTTCTGCTGCTTATTTAGCTGAACACCTTAAGATCTGTTAAACTCTCCACGTATTCTCCCCACACTGGTGGCTTGAGAACTTTGTAACTTCCCACGTGGTGACTGGGAGACTTCTCCATCCAATTCCCTTTCTCCTTAACCCATTAATTAGAATAAATATGTAATATGACTTAATTCTGTCTCTGTGTATAATTCTTTTGCATTAGAGGACACAAACTCGGGGGGGGGGGAATTTAACGGTAAAAAAACAAATATAACTGTGCCAATATTTCCCCGTATCAGGCACATCTGTATGGAGACTGTTTGCAGCAGCAAGAAGCCCTAGTGCACCCATATTCACTCTTTCTCTTTGTTTCTCTGTCTGTATCTTCCAAACAAATATATATTTTAAAAAGAGCCAATGCAGTAAAATCTACATCATTAATTCAAATAGCATTGTATAATGAAGGTCATGATATGTATCTAAGAAAACAGACTGAAAATAATAAGCTCATTTACACATTGCTATGAACTATAGAATGAACAATAACATTTATTAGGACCTCAATCTTCAGGTGAGGTAAAGGTTCTGAAGTTTCTTCATATGATGATTGTGAACAATAGTTCTGATGACGATATATTCAAGCCCTTGGAGAACATTCTAAAAGGCTTATAAAGATTCCCTAACTTTAAAGTCATGTCTCTCATTTCTGATGTCATCTTCACATCATCATTTACATTTTAAAATTTTACTACAATTTCATGAAATAATGTTTTCATTTCATCAAATGAGCTGTTATATTGATGAGTAAAGTTACACTTAACAAATTTCTCCAAAGAATCTGTTGTACAGTGTGAGCTGTTTGCTCTTTAACAGCATCATAGATCTGTATATGCCATGTGCCCTAGGCTAATGCTAAAATATGGATGTTTTCAAAATGGTTTAAAAACCAAAAGTTTTTTTTTTTCTTTTCCTGTCAACACATCTAAAAAATGCAGAGAGATATAGGAGGTGAAGTTTCAAGCATGGCTTATTACTTATTCAGGGGCTTAGATCTTCCCTTCAATGACTTTGCGTTCAATCTCAGATGTTTGGGGTTCTATTTTCTATTGCTTCTTTTAAGGCTGAAGACAACTGACAGCAGTCATAAGCTTGGTTAGCTTCAGGTGGGAGAAGAGAATAGAGGTTCAGGAAAAATGCTTCCAGACTGATCATTTGCTGTGATTAAACCATATTGGGTCATATGTCAATTCTTGAATCTGTCACTGTACAAAAGGAAAGGTTGTCCTGCTGAGCTTGACTTGGATCAGTTTCATTTGGTCTTATGAGAAGAGACTGATTCCCAAAGCAAATGAAGTGTCAGTTATGAGGACATGGGACAATAGATACTGGACAGGAAGTCCAGCACATCAAGGTAAGCGTACCATAATGTGATAATATACCTTGGTGATAGTTCTCCAGTCATAAGAACCTCTTCCAAGGCACAGTATACATTTTATTTTACTTTTATTTTTCTATGATATTCAGACCACCTGAATTATATAGGTTTAAAAATTCATAAACCTATTTTTTTCACTGCCTAGATTAACTCCAATGAAACTTTTTCAATGAGTTCAACTGTAACACTGAAACTTTGGGTTACAATGAGTTCAATGAGTTCAACTGTAACACTGAAACTTTGGGTTACAGAAAATCAGTGGTTTAGATAAACCCCAATGAAATTAAGGCAAGTGCTTGATTTTACAAACTTAAGGTAATATTATAAAACATTATGCAAAATAGGATTGATTTCAAATACTCTTCCTAAAATTGTTTCCTCCTAGAATGCTGTGTCCTGATTCCTTGGTCCATAGGAGTCTATAAATATATGTTTTGTCTACTTTTTTTTTAGATTACTAGAACCATGCAACACAATTAACAAGTTTTATTTAGAGGACATCTATGGTATATTCAGTTTAACAAGTGAAAACACATTTATCTTTTAAGGAACCATGAAATTATAAACCTTGACCTCAGGATAACACATGCCCAAAGTCCCAGGATGTGGGAGGTGGAAGCAGGTCTACTTTTTTACCCTTGTTTGTTGTTTCTAATTATCCCTTAATGGCATTGAGATGTTTGCCCCTTACTCTTGAACAGAAGACCTCATTTTTCTCCTACTTTGGTATACCTGCTGTGGTAGTTTGAATGAATGTCCCCTAATAGATTCAAGAGTTTATTAATTTTTTTCTCCAGCTGCCTGGCTGGAGGGTGTGTCACCTTGGCTAGATCCTAGGGTCCAGCCCTAAGGTGTGACTGGGATGGGTTTGGAATTCCAGCTATACATATGCAAAGAGCAGTCTGAGCTCAATCCTGGAATTCCTGCTTTTGGGGGAGTGTTAGTGTGCTTGTTTGCTTTGGAGTTACTGGTGATGGGTTTCTCTTTCTGCTTGGGGCCAGCCTCTTTCACCATTCTGGAACTCCCTTTGGATCTATTACTTCAATAAATACTTTCCTCCACAAACTGTGCCTTTTTTGGATATTCATCCCAGCAGCATGTGGCTGACTACAACACCTGGCATGTATGACATGTGATGATTACTAAAAGAATAGTTGCAGAATTGCACATCTCTCAACACTCCTGTGGATTTATTAAGATTATCATAATTATCTCACATAAAATGGAACCAAGAAAAGACTTAAATAGCTAAATAATCTGAGCACCGAGAGCAAGATTCATTTTTTCCTAATTCCTAGAACATTTTTCTTTGCATCTGATTTTATCTTTGAAGGAATATTCTGTGTGGCCCAGTCCAAACTAGGACTCAGAAGTACATGTGAGTGTTTATATAGCGTGTGTTACCAGTATCCAACAGAATACAGTAACAACCACAGGATACATTAAAGAGAGAGTGGTGGGTTAACTGTGAGTGCTGATCTCACTCTTAGCCTGAGAACCTCCCCCAGTAACATGGCTATAGGCAATGAGGAGACTCAAAATTTATGAAAGCAGAAAACCTGGGGCTTTTGAGAGCTCAAGACTAAAGGAAGCTTACAACTCGCCCTCCAATGCTAATGGATCATTGTGTAGGAGGGTGTGGAAAGAACAATAAGAGCTTTAGGGTGGGAAGGTGTACTGTCTGAAGCACTGCATCTTCCCCCACAGAGACTGACTGGCACATTCACAATCCCGCAGTGAACTCCAGCCTTTTCAGTGGATTGAGACAGTGGAGAGGGAACATTATGGCATAACCTAATGGGGATATGACCCATATATAGTATATTCACACAATACAGTTTTAAATAAAAAAATAAAAAAGACAATGATAACCTCCAAAATAAGACACCATTTTTCTATTTCTTACTGATTCATGTATTTTGCATGTATTTTTTGGCAACTACAACAGTCCAAGTTTTGAGCTTGTGCTGGTGACACCAGAGTGAATCAGAGGAAATATGTCCCCTGATGGAGAGTGGGACCATCCATGGTGAGAGTGAGGATGCGCCATGTCACCCCTGCTTGTTGATCTGCTCTAAACATTCTTGATCTGCTCAAACACATCAGGAATTCTGGACCTAGGTTGTTGACCGTGGTGTTTTGGTCCTAAGTCTCATGTAGGAATGAATGAGAATGGTATTTTGGGTGAACCCTTTTCTGCACAGGCTTTCAGCTCATCGTTTCCTTCTTCAGGTATACCTTTTCAAACTATGCTCCATTTTGCCAGTTTAAGTTCCCTCTGCAGTCTTCATGTGACACTTCATAGTGACAGCACTGAATCTGTTAGTTTAACAGGTATCTTTTACATTAAACCCACTCTCTCATGTATCATTTCTGTTTGTGGTCAGCTAAACAACTCTTACCCATGGTGGTCCTGGCCATGACACTTGATAGGAAGGATAACTTATGCTGAGTATATATCCTTTAAATGAGTGAGCGTGTGCTCTATGACAGAAATAAACACAATGGAGTAATTGAAAATAACATATGAGAGGATGATTTTAAATGAAATAAATGGGGAAACCCTTTTGAGAATATGTGAGAATTGAGGAAAAATAAAACCCACAAGAAGCCTATGTAGAATATTCTAGAAGAAAGAAGAGTAAGCACTTGGGCCAAGAGGCTAAGAGAAGCTGATTTCTTTCTAGGATAACAAGGGATGTGGAGTGTGTGTGTGTGTGTGTGTGTGTGTGTGTGTGTGTGTTTGTGGTGTACATGCATGTGTGTCTATAGGTTCATGCATGTGTGTATGAGTGCTTTTTGTGTATGTATATTTGTGTGTGTATGTGTGTGCATGTGTATGTATGTATGTATGTATGTATGTATGTATGTATGTATGTATGTATGTATGTTTATAGATGCCAGAGGACAATTTGTGTATCTTCCTCTCTCATTCTCAACATAATTTTTTTGAGACAAAGTCTTTTTCACTGAACCTATAGCTCAAAAATTCAGCAAGAGAGGCTACTAGAACTCCTTGGGAATTGTTCTGTCTCTGCCTCCCAGCACTGGGATTACAGGTGCCATAGCCAACATCTCAAGTCCTCATACTTACACAGCAAGCATTTTACTCGAAGGGATATCCCAGCCTCAGAAGCTGCTTTTTATAGCTGTTAAAATATTTTAATTTAATTTATTTATTTGTAAGGATAGAGGGAGGGTGGGTGAGAGAGAATGGGTATTCCAAGGCATAGAGCCATTGCAAATGAGTTCCAGATGCATGGGCCACTTTGTGCATCTGGCTTTGCATGGGTACTGTAGAATCAAACCTAGGTCCATAGGCTTTGAAGGTAAGTGCCTTACTGCTGAGTTGTCTCTCCAGCCCCAGAAGCTTCTTTTTAATAGATGAAGACTATTGGGCTGGGGAGATATCTCAGTGGTTTGCCTTGCAAGTGTGATGCCTGAATTTGATCCCCAATACCCATGTTGGTACACTCCCTTAATCCCAGTGCTGGGGAGGTGGAAACAGGAGTATTCCTGGGGCTCATTGGCTAGCTAGTCTAGTCTTATGGTGAGCTATAGGCCAATGGAGATGCAGAGGTCCTGTCTCAAGAAAGAGATAGATAGTGTTCATGAGAATAACACTTGAGGTTATCATTTGGCACATATATGCATACCACACATATGCACAAAGAAATAGAGGAATTTTGGAGACAATCTCCTGGGCCACAGAGCATTCTGGGTAGATAAAAGGAGATGAGAAGGTAGACCAGAGTAGAAGAGAGTAATCCAAAGATACACCCATGGACTGAGTATACACACACTAAATAGGTAGATGTAAAAACAGAGCTTACAGAGTTACTCTGCATTTTATTTTATTTTTTCTGTGAAATGCCCATCAAGGTTATCAGTTAAGAATAGTGCAGATAGCTTTGAGAAGAAAAGGTGTTATAGTTTTACCTAATAATGTAAGAAAATGAACAGACCATAGTTATACAGAGTGGTTACTGGGGACATCAGAGTTACTTGAGGTCTGGGGATATGTGTCAGTGGTTAAAGTCTGATGCAAAGCCTGATGGTATGGGTTCAATTCCCCACTACCCATGGAAATCCAGATGCACAAAGTGGCTCATGTTTCTGCCATACCTATTCTATCTCTCTGTCTCTCTTTTTCTCTCAAATAAATAAATATAAGTAATATTTTTAAAATGATTGAGTTGAGATTGAAGATCGTGAGAATGCAAAGAGTCACCTCAACCTACAAGGCATTTATTTTCTGGCTCATTCGTTGTTGATGTGGAATAGTTGAAGAATTAAATTACAAACCAGGTCAGTGATTTCAGTGAAATGAGAGAGGGCAAAGGAGATAAAAATATTTATGACAACAAAATCATCTTCAGTTATCAAAGTGGCTTAACTGAATAAAGAGGGAAGAAGCTGAAAAAGAATCTATGAACCAGAAATCCAAGAAGAACTTTTGGTAATGAGAAAAAAAAAGTAACAGAAAGATAGGAGGCTGTAATCAGTAAAACAGGATGATTCAAGTGACCTTGTAGAGAAGTTGTATTTTTGGATGATGCCCAGGTCTAGGGTTGCAAGAAATCAGACAGGCTGCTGGAAGGGCCATCTATGCAAACATTAGAATCATTGAAAACAAAGGCTTGATTTGCAGTGGGGAGGATGGTAGTGATTCAGAAACTAAAATTACAAAGTGATGATCATGTAACTTCATTTCTGTATGATAGTCTTCTGCTGGTGTGCTCATCTAAACTTCTCCAAATAGCATTCCTTATCTGAAAATACAGAAGAGGAAATGGGCCAAGCTCCAAACCTTTATTGAGCACTGACATCACACTGTTAAGTGTTACATTCCACCAAGGGTCAAGGTCAAGACGGTACAAAGACATAGCTAGACAGGAGGAATTCGTTCTGTTTGTACTAGTATCCAGAGAGCTGAGTGCAGTGAGTGGCATTGTGTGAATGAAAAGAGATAGATGATAGGATTTTGAATGTTCCCATTGTAAAGGATTTATAAATGCATGGGCTGGGGGATGGTTCAGTAGATAAAGCACTGCCCTGCAAGTATGAGTACCTCAGTTCTGATCCCCAGACCCCATATAAAGAAATTATAAATGTTTGAAACGATAATCAAAATGTCTTGAAATAGTCACCATGAAATATATACATTCACAATAATATCTCAGTGACTCAGAAATATGTATAATTATCATGTTAATTAAAAATAGTTAATTTTAATTTAAATAATAGACAAAATGGATTATTGTTTAAAAGTAACATCTGGTTGTAGATGTAAGATATATATGAAATTCAAATTTCAGGTTTAGACATAGTTCTTATGATAAAATATCATATTATGTGAATATCATTATATGTGAATATTCTAAAATGTGAACTTACTTGAAATCTAAAACACTTCTGGTTCTCTACTTACCCTGAGCTTAATTTATAACTTATTAACCATAAATAAATACTTTCTTCCACAAATCTCAAGTTTGTGTTGAGAGATAATTTTATAATCCCATAGTAGTCAAATTAAAAAATATATATACATAAAAATGAGATAAGTTTCATTGTACCATTTATTTTCTGTTTTTTTTCTTTCCATAAAACTGGTTCTCTATGAAAAATTCAGTACTACAGCAAAATAATATTCCTTCAATTAAATTATTATAATGAAGTCTAATTTTATGTATCATTTTCCAAATTCTATTGAAACAGAGTATTAACTGGAAATCTGAAAAATGATTAGGTGTTAGATGGAATAAGAAACTAAAAATGAAATATGAATTATTTATTCCATCAGAGCTATTCAGTGATATGCTAACTTCAGAAAACTGTGTTCCTATGTGATGCTCAGAATATTATAAATTAAACCCTACTAAATGCACCTCTGGAGTTAAATGCTTATAAGTTCATGGGCATATTGAAGACATTCAAAATCAAAACTATGGGAAGCTATGCACCTTCATGAATGATAGGTGTAGGAGCCATCTGGTGAACAGCATCATTCTGTAGAATGCTACTATCTCAAAGTAACAAAACACTACAACTTTCCTGAAATATTTGAAAAGACTATCTATGTATACCAGCAGCTTAGCTATATCGTTGCATTCCAGTTTTTCCTCCTTCCCTACACTGGCCCTTTGTTGTACTCACCAAATGAAGCCTTTGATGTATAAATATCACTGATTTTAATTCCAAGAGTTGTTCTGTCAATGTTGTTAGTCCTTGCTGATAGCTATTTCAGGAAGGTCTAATGCTCTCTAAAGGGAGTTTCATGGCTACTGAAGTATTGAAGCTCCTTATTCTTACCCTCCCATATTGTGACATAGTTATTTGCATCAGCTTCAGAGCAATGATTACTTTGAATCCCTGGAGTAGTACAAGAAATTTTCAAAATTGGTTATTTAAGCTTTCTCTATTGGAATTAGTTGTGAACAGACAAGCAAATTTTATTAAAAAAGTAGACATTCCTTTACTTCATTCTTATAATTGGAATTTAATAAAATCTGCTTAAATTCTCTGACCTATGATGAACAGGATATTTTGCCAAGACGTTACTTGGTACTTCATGAATGAACAAATATTAATATATATGTACTATCACAAAATATATATTATACTGATAAATAATAAACTATATTAAGGCCTTCAATATTGGCCTAGGTTTACCTGAATCCCAGGAAAAACAATGGAATTAAGTTGAAATTTCTTTTCTTATATACACATAAAATCTGGAAATTGGTTCTCAGATAGGTTATCTTACATTAGCTATACATATGTACAATGAAATATTTCTTAATTAGGTTTTATACAAGTATCATCATGGAGAAATGTTTTAAATATTATATTATTGACGATAGGACAAAGTTGGATTGCCCATAAAAATGTATATTGACACTTAATATTTAGTCTATTTTCCATTTCCACATAGACAGACAGATGATAGGTAGGTAGAGATAGATAGATAGATAGATAGATAGATAGATACATAGATACATAGATACATAGATAGATATAGATAAATAATATACAAACTGACCAATAAATATACCTCCAAATGTTTCATTCCTATCCAGGTGTTTTCTGGTTATATTAAACTTGGCTGCAGGTAAAAATGATTTCAAATGGCTTTGAGTATGAGCTCCTGAAAGTACCACCACACTTTCAGAGCAACAAAGAGATAATCCTAAACAGAATCACCAAGTATCTAGAAATCTAGTCTGTAAAGTATGAAATGTATGTACAGTGGCAAATTTATAGAACAAAAATGATTTTTAAAAAGTCATATCAAGAGGGAGATTCTAATATCTGATCTCCCCATGAACAGATCACCTACCAGATAGCTCCTCCAGGCACTGCTTGGCAGTCTTGTTGTATGAGTCCATCTTTGTAGGGCTGGTACAGGAGTCAGCAGATGGCAAAGGGGTTCCTTCATTTTCTGAATGTGCTCTGATAGGAAATAAGGGGAAAAACAAACAGCAATTACAGTCACACCAATGACTCATCAGATTGGAAGCTCTTTAGCCCAAAAAGAAATGAATTTATTATGTTTTCATCAAGGTCAGTAAGTCCCTTGCAACTGGGATTTATGACTGTCTATCTGAAGGAAAATCATGCTGCTTACTTTTCATAAGAGTGATACATTAAATCTTGCCTCTTAAATTTTTATAAATTTGATAGCTTGTAACCACCAGTAGTTGATTACATTATGAGTAGAGGCACAAAACAACTGAAGAGAAAATTACTTGGCTGCTTTGTAGAAATTCTGGCAAAATTATGCTCTTATGAATCCAGTAAAAAACATTGAAATCACACCTAACATTTTTGTACAAATCCTACAAAAATATATCCTAAAATATAATGTGTAAAAGCCAATAATGTATAGGTAATGGGCTATAAACATTACTAGGATGACTGTTAGCAAGGACTTCAAAATTATTAAAGTCAATCAACAATGAATTCTTTTCATCTTATGTGATATATATTTGTGTGAATAATGAAATGCAAGGCACTCATCTGAGGGATTATGTACTTTTGATATTCCAATCTTACTTCATGTAGTCTCTTTCATACACGAGCAAAAAGTCTAAGAAACTGTTTTTGATGTAACTTCAAAATATCTCTGCATATATTTGATACAAAGCACCACATTCCAGAGAAGTTCACAGCATACATTACTAAGACACCAAAGGAGGCAAATCATTACAGCACTCCATGCTGGACTGTGTTCTTTGAAGATATTTCATTTCTTGACCTTGTAGCCTCATGTCTAGTACAGAGTCTGAACCAAATAAAATAATATTTCAATATTTCTTTGAAAAACAAACATAAAAGATTTTTGAAAGAAAATGAAGTGTATTGTAATCCATTTTAATTAATGTATTGCATTTATCAATATTGATGATGAAATAAAATATAACAATTGATAGTAGAAATAGTTGACATTTGTCAAACATCAGAGTACAGGCTTATAATTCCAGTATTTTTTTTTTTTTGCTATGTGCGTGTGTCTGTCAAGTGTGTAATCTGTCTGTGTGTGGTGCATGCAGCTACGAGTCCCCCTGCCTGTGCATGCAGAAACCATAGAATTAGGAATCCTCTGTTCCACATCTGCGTATTTCCTTGAGAATGAGTCTCTCATTGAACTTGGGGCTTCCATTTTTCATCAGACTTGCAGACCAGCAAGCCCCAGTAGTTCTTGGGTATCCACTCCACACATCCCCACTAAACGAGGGTTTTAGGCATGTGCAGCCAGGCTTAGCTATTTGTGTAGGTAATGCAGAATTAGTGACTTGGGCCCTCTGAAGTCCTCAGGTTTGGCCAGCCAGTGTTCTTACCCACTGAGCCATCCTCCCAGCCCAATCCCAGCATTTCTAACCTTCTTGCCTATGCCTCCCAAGTGCAGATCACTGGGAGGCTCCTCAATGACATACCTTAGCTTGTTCTCATTTTAATTGATAGTCTCTCTAGATTCTCTCAGTCATATTCATTATAATACTTAGCACCTGTCCACACTTGTCTTCTAAAATTCCAACCTGATACTTTCCTCTACATGCAGATGTGTATAATGCCTATTAACTGACATTTTCTTTTACTTGTCACAAAATACCCGACCCATTTTATGTAAAATGGAATTCACAATGTTTCCTCAACAAACCCAGCCCTTATTGAATGGTCTTATGGGGGCATCCCTATGATGCTGACACAGCTTGACTGAGTTCTGAAAAGCCAGGTCCCTGCCTGCACTGGAATCCTCACTGTTTATTCTCTCCCCTTTGACCATATCAGACAAAAAAGTAAGACAGGAGAGCTGGTGGAAAAGCGGCTGGAAGGAATAGTGGAATGACAACATATGCACTGCAATGGTTCTAACACTTTGGCTATTCACTATCATGAACTCAAGTGATATTGACAAGTTATTTCAGTTTATTCCTCTGTACAAACACAAAGAAAAATACGATCCCACAAAATAATTGTAAACTCAGCTGTTATTGTTACCAATAATCTGGAAAGGCAATCTCTTGAGGCATGTAGGTTCTAGCTAATATGAAAATGAAGAACAAGTAAACATTCTCTGAAGTCTATGCAGTTTCTTCTCTGCCCATGGTTTCTGCCACATATCTTATGTACTAACTCTTCACTCCACTATTTCTGAAGTCCACAGTGGCCTGTTTATGGTTCATTTCTTATGAACCATCGTGCCTTCCTGACTGCTTTCCTAGCCAATTTTGTCAGAATGAAGAGGATAAGTCTTCTCAGGCTTCTCATTCCTTGTGGGATATGTTTAAATATGTAGTGAGGGTGGAATCCCAGAGGAAAGCTGGCTGGCTGCCATGAGTGGTACAAATATGCTCTGCCTTAGTGATCTGGCTGTGAGCCAGGCTTGGTTGCAGGTTCAGTATTCATGCATTCACCTCCCTGAGCTGAGACACATTAAGCAGTGTGCTGAGATGACTGTCTAAAGCCCAATGCTGATTGGTTCTTATTAGACCAAGACCAGCAGCTATCATGGGAGCCTGAATATTTATGGTCATTTTTATTCATAGACTCTTTCTCTGGGAAAACCTGGATGGAATAAAAGAATTTCCAAAGTGTGTTTTGGGAGGAGTGATTTTGCTCTTCTCCAAACATATCTTCCAAAGGCATTCTGTGGGAGCTGACTTGTAGCTTCCTTCCTTACTATATAGATTTACCATTCAATTCCATTGGCTATATGCCTCCACTGAGGCTTGTCTGAGACACACATAAAATGTATTCATGTTGTTGAAAGACCAATCTTCACTTAGAAGCACATATTTTATCTTCTTAGTATGACAGTGCATATTTCTGGCTGATTCACTTTTTTGGTGTCTTTTTAGCTAAAGTCACAAGAGAATCTCATTTACTTTCAAGTTCTTTGATGTATTTCCCATGGTGGTCCCTATAGAAGTTACTTACACTGTCATTGACATGGAACCAGATTAATCTTTGAAAAAAAACATGTAAAGTAAAACTTCAACTCATTCTAAAAAGAACATAGAAGTCATCTTTGATTTATGTTCCAATGCATATTACAAGGCTTCTATTTCCAACTCATACTTTGACAAAGTAGAATTAGATTTTAATTCTGGTCTACAGAGATGCAATCTATGCCGATTGACAAAGATTTATCTTTTATATGAATGATCAAAGAAATTAGTTAACTCTCTAGATAGTCCTTAAATGTCCTAGATTCTTATAACTACTATATGCCAATTAAATAAAAATGTTTGAGTTGATGCATGAAACACATTATAAAGACTTCAAAATCAGAAGATGTACTTTAAGTGATTTTTGCAATGTCCTCATTCACTATTACCAGGAAAACTAAAATTTCCCTCATATTAAGTGGGGCATAAATGTAGGACAGTGGTGCTCCTTCAATACAATGCAGGGACATGTTCTTATTAGACCAAGACCAGTAGTTGTCATGGGAGCTAGAATAATGCTTTTCAATACTGCGCATCTGAGTCACAGTCATTATATTAATGTACCAGTTGGAACTATGATACTGAGTTTGTAAAACACTATTTGTTTATACAGGGTTATATTAAACAGACCCTTAGTGCTATAGGATATTACTGAGAGTTATAGATAGTGCTTAGACGCCTAGATATGTCCAATGGTTAACATAAAACCTATCATCCATTTTAATGTACTATTATATACTGTGTGCCCAGCACACTATTTAATGGCATCACACTCAAATTTCTCTCCAATCTTCCAATATAGGTGCTGCATGAAAGTGTTTACCAGTCAAGTCCCTGGCCCCAGGTAAAATCCCATAGCTGCTAAACCCATTCTTGGACCAGGTTGCCTGTAAATATTGATCAATTAACTACTCCATCCAATGCCTCTGGACACAGAGTCTTATACTGTGCCCAAGGTTTCCTTAGCTGACAGACAGTTTAGGAGCTAAGTCAAAAACAGACAGTATTGAATGTGACAACATGCATTGGTATATTCCAACGCTCACTCTCTAATTACTAGCCAGTTAAATGAATTAGTGATAAAATATAAATTCTATCAAATTTGAAATTTCATAAATTTAAGTGTTTGTATACCAAAAAATTAGGATATACATTAAAGATTTTAATACGTACAGCCAACCCACATATATAGCTTAGTTTTGACCATTTATAAATCCTAGGCTCAGTAACATGCGGGTTTTAAATATCACTCTCCAATAAAAATAATCAAAACTCTGAAGCAAATTTAGGGAAAGCACAAGATGAGCTTAGAATACTATGCATCAAAAAAGAAGGAATTCCCAGAACGGTCAGTCAGGCTTGTTGAATGGATACATAAGCTAGTTGGAAGGACACCTGAGTACCCAGTTTAGAAAATTTAGAAATGAAAAGGTCATGATAAGAATGGGTTATGAATCACAGAATCTGTTAGTCCTTACAATCTATATAGGTAACAGAACACAATCTCTTTCTGAAAAAAGAATTCTAAGAATCAAACACAGAAGGGATAAGGAAATTTGAAAACAATTTATCATCCATTAGAATGAAATTAAAAGTATTTTCATTTATTTATGGAGAGAGAGAGAAAGAGAGAGAGAGAGAGAGAGAGAGAGAGAGAGAGAGAGAGAGAGAGAGAGAGAGAGAAATGGATATGCCAGGGCCTATTGTCACTGCAAATGAACTCCAAACACATGTGGCACTTTGTTCATCTGGCTTTTTGTAGGTACTTGGGAATCAAACCCAGGCCATCAGGCTATACATGCAAGTGCCTTAACCACTTGGCAATTTTGAACTTTGGCAAAAACCTCAATGTATGCTAATATTTATAAGTGAATATAGATCAAGGAATATTTTTTATAGTCTCAAGTTATCCTCCTATAAAATTCTTTATTAAATGCAAATGAGGTTGATTTATGGAAGAAAACCATGGGAAATATTATCTTAATGAAGCAAATGTAGAACTGTTTCAGATTGAGAACTCTTAAAAAAATAACAACAGTATTATTTATAAACCACTAAAAGTGATATTTTAAGGATATTTATTAAAACAAATAAGGCATCTTAATGATAAACGTGTAGTATATTTACACTCATTTTATAATATTTTTGCAAATTTATAATTGTTTTCCAAATATCTGAAAGTGAATCTGAAGAGCCAAGGGTACAAAGGCTGTGTATAAACCTGTGCTTACAGTATCCAGGGTCTCTGATAGCTCTATATCTGCATTATATCTAACAGTACTGCTGTGTGAGGGAATTTAAACTGTTCCACAATGCACAGAAATCCATCAAACCTGAAAAAAGACAAGCTGGAAGGCAAAACGTCAATGCTGATAACCAATTATGCCCAGTTCACATAAAACCCCAAAGGAAGTGTAATCTGCAATAGTAGCTGTGGGGCTTACAAAGCTTTATCTGCATGATGGTTATAAGTTCTACAGTTCTATCTTTGTGAACTCACAGCTCCTCCTACAAATTTCATTGTTCAACAGATAAGCTAATCTTCAAACCTTGTGTATAAGCACTTTTAAAATGAATCTTTGGCATTCAACTACTTTCAGAATAGAATATATTCAAATGATACCAAAATCTCATCTGGAAACCCATGGTGCTGTTGCATAAGCTACACCATCTTCCATCAGAAAAAGGAGAGTGTTTACGATCATATTGACTTGATGTAATTTTATAAATCAAATAGATACAGATGTTCTAACTTACATGTGATGCATGGGTTTACAGATCATAGTGATGTTTCCCTGTGCTTATAGTTGTCATTAGAATATAAAATGATCTCCATAGGATTATCTTATTGTACTTTGTCCCCTGCTGGTGGCACTGTTTGGGGAGGTCATGGAACCTTTAGAGGTAGAGCCTTGTGACGACCGTCTTTAATCCCAGCACTTGGGAGGCAGAGGTAGGAGGATTGCCATGAGTTCAAGGCCACCCTGAGACTACATAGTGAATTCCAGGTCAGCCAGGACTAGAGCGAGACCCTACCTCGAAAACTGTGTGAAATCCTCAGCTTTCCTTTAGATAGTTAGGACTTTCAATTCTAGTTTTAACAAAACCACCTCTGATAGCAAGCATCTATACATTTAACCTGGTTTATTCTACTGTTATTTATCCTGCAAAAGTCATTAATTTTATGTGTTTAAGACCCAGTAACTTTACTGACCATGGCTCATGTTATGTGTTCATGTGCATGTATGTACTAATGTATCCGCCAGCACATAGATGTGGTCCAAGTGGCTGACATTCATGGTTTTCTAACCTAGTCAGACTCCATCATTCCTCATTTTTCCAGAAAAATGGATCTAAGAGATGTATCTGTCTTGCATCGCCACAGGTTTATGTGTTCCCCTTTGTCTTATATTTTTCTCTACTTATTTTTAACCTCCCTTCTCATTGCATAGCTATATCCTGTCTACCTTTCTGGTCCCAGCTCATGTGCTAGCTTCCTTGACTACAAGAGTTAAAAGGAACTTTCCGTTTTTCATTGAGGTGCAGATGTAACACCTCTGCTTCACTCCTGGCAAGCTTTCTTTCCACTTCTGGCATTTTCCTCTATCCCTCATTGAGCCGGCCTGCTTTCTGCTTTATGGACAATAGAAGTAAAATCACATTGAGAATGTCTCATTTAACCTATACTGATCTCACTCTTCATTGGAAATTCGGTTTGTATTTTTCAGAAGGCAGCAAGAACCATGGATAACCCAATTCCATCAACAGGACATGGGATGATGACTGACACCCAGGCAGGAGATGAACCACCCTAACTTATCATCTAGGACCCAAATGAAACCTTTGAGGAAGTGGTGAGTTGAGCAAGAGACCTACCTCCACAGCAAGTCAGACATCCTATGAAAGGTTAATGGAGACAGACACCGAGGACACCCAAAATAGTCCAAAGCAGAAACCCAGAGACTCGTAAGATCTCAATAGTACACCCAGGCCTGGTTTCTAAAATTGCTAAATATCAAACTCAT
>PVHP010002031.1:43020-96258 GCA_004024765.1 Zapus hudsonius | reverse complement strand
GACTCAGGGAACTGAGCGGAAGAGGGGGCGGAAAGATTGTGAGAGCCGTGGTGGGGGAGACTGTCCGGAGGCATGGCACCCATCAGTAACAACTCACTTGGGCCAGGAAGACCGGGATGAGTACTAAGATATCCAGGATCCCTTGCCACAAGGACTAATACAGACAGCCCACGGAGGAGGATATACAACTGATCAGGGAGGGGGAGGGGGGGAATTGGGGAATTCGGGATAACAACGCATGGTTTGCCCACTAAATAATGTAACTCATTATGGACAATAAAAAAAAAAATCTTGCCCAAATCTACATTGTCCTAACCACTACATATTCTCCATGATCCTCAGACTTCTTCATGCTATCCAAAGGTTCTATTATGATAAAAATGATCAAAGCAATTCTTGCCATAGTCATTGCAAATTATGTGGGCTGCAATTCTCTGTGACTTTTCAAAATGGTCATATATGTCGACAAGAAAAAGATCATAAGCCCACCATAAAAACTGATTATATCTCAAATTTTCTAAAGCAGCTAGTATAGTCAGTGGAGTCCATATGTAAAACCTGAGAATGGAGACCACATCGAGCCTTGCATAGAAAGTGTCTCATTGTTTATGAAATTTTATTATGAAAGGGTTAAAGGGATGATTACAATACTCTCTCTTGTCTGTAAGGAACATATGTCCCAATCTCCAGTGAATGCTTGAAACCACAGAGAATATTGAACTCTATCTTTGCTATCATTTCCTATAGACATGCATGCTTAAATTATAGAATCCATAAGTGTATTAAAATAAAAGTTAAAACGGATCGTAACAATATTATGGGATAAAGTCAGAAGAATGTCCAAAAAAAAACATAATATAAGTGTGGATGGATAATTTCTATAACATTTATGTGTGTTCACTTGTAACTGTGCTTTCCTCAAAAGCAATAGTGTAGTCCATAAACTGTACCATTTTCAGGTCTTTTTTTTTTTTCATTTCAATCCAACTGCTAGGATTCTGCTAAAATTATTTAATCATACATTTTTCCTACATTAATGTTATTTAAACTATTCAGAAATTTAAGAACATGATTTTAGAAAATACATGATTCTCCAGAAAATAATATATGGGAGAGATAACACATTAGTTCCAACCAAACATGTTTAATGTTGCTAATAATAAATAATTAAAAACATATTGAAGGATTTGTGTCACATAAAAAAGTAAAATGATAATAAAAACTGGTTTCCTTGCCTCTGTTCTATATTCCCCAGTTGAATCCAAGGTAATTTCCCAATAGTCTGTATAGCTTCCTGTGCCAAGCTGTTGGGTATTAATACAAGTGATTTTTTTTCCTCTCACACCATTTTGTTTCATGGAGAGATAAGTACAGAGCCTTTCTCTCTTAAAAAAAAATAAATTGGCCATAATCTGAGCTTAGGAAATCATTTTACAACTTTCTCTGTTCTTTTTTTCTTTCCATGTTTTTAGCTTCAGAATCAGAACTCTGCTGCATTTATATAAAAATGTTCCTTAGTCATGATTTTCTGAAATAAAGATGTACTGAACAATTAAGGCAATAATTTGACTCAAGTGATAGTAATGGGGAGAATGTTCATTAGTTCAGGAAAAAAAAACAGAAAAAGGAATGAAGGCTGGGGTTTTATAGAAGGAAGTAGATAGAGAAAATGTGGTCAGGCATTCTAATTGTAGAAAGAAAGAAAATTGGGGATAGAGTGCAGATGGTTAATTCTTACTGCGTGCTGGGAAATTCTTTCTCATAATCCAACAAAAAACTGATTGCCAAGTACAGGAACCCATGTAAGCATCCATATTGCTACCACCCTTTCATTTGTTCAAAATTAATGTCATTTATAGCTGAACAACTAGGAAATGATCATAATCACTGGGAGTTGAGAGATTGCAAGGAGAAAATGTTTAAGAAATCTCTTGAGGCCTCTTTTGGGGGCTGTTTCTGTAAAATTATTAGAACCTTGTTTTTGATGGATAATAGCAAAGTTCATTTGTTTTGGAGTCCTGAAAGCAAGACATCTAGACATCTATTCACAAAAGGATTCTTAAAGTTACATACATATATATAATGTATGTGAATATTTGCATGTATAAATATTTTGTTCAAAGAGCCATAATTGTATTCTTAAGGGTAATAAGTCCAATATTTTCCAAGAGGTTGAAGGCAATATTTGGATTGTTCTGAGGCTCTCAAGCAAACATTTCTATGCTGCTGATTATGGTCATGGCAACCTGCCATACAAGAGCATGCATGATCCAACATTTTTGGCAGACCTTATAAGAGGTTCAGACACCAGACTGCCTTTCATTACATTGTCTGCTGCAAGCATAATTCCCTTGAAGTTTGTCTCAAATCATCACTCTTAGCTCACACATCTTCTTGAATTCCTTGCTACAAAACAGCTCAGAATACAGACAGGATTTAGATGGCCAGTTTACAGATCTGCATGATGACAGCTCAGGAAAACAAAAATAAAACAATGAAAATGTTAATTTGGTGGATTGCTCCAGCTAGCCAAGACAAGTAGGGGAAGTAAAACTTGAATAAAGGATTAAAAATAACAGAATGTGATACTGTTCAATTGTTAGTATTCAAATACTAACCTAGTATTAGCCAGGGTTCTCTAGAAAACCACATCCCATAGAAGTCCCACAACCCAAGTAGAGATTCTTGTGCAAACTTAAAAGTTTGAAACTAAGAACTCTGAGAGTTGAAGACCACTGACCCAGCTCAGTCAGGTAGGAAGGGAGGAGTTTTTCTTTCCTCTGTGTTTTGGCCAAATTAAGGTCTCATTGGATTGTATGAGGCTTGTACCATCTTGAGCATCTCAATGAAGACAATATAATTTTTCTAAGGAAACAGATTCAAATGCAAAACTCATACAGAAAAAATCCTAGATAAACCCAGAAGCAATGCTTTTTTTTAAGGCATCCATTTTCTAGTTAAATAGACAAATGAAATGAACTCTCACTGTTTTTCTTTGGCAGTAGAGATCATTCGAATATATTTATAGATCCTTTACCAAAGAAACTAACATTTGGAAATGTTTACTATAGAAAATAAAGTTTTCCACTGAAACAATATTTTAAAATATTTTTCCATTTAGTTTTCAAGGCAGAAGAGAAAGAGAGAGAGAGAGAGAGAGAGAGAGAGAGAGAGAGAGAGAGAGAGAGAGAGAGAGAGAATGCTCGTGCCAAGATCTCTTGCCACTACAAAAGAACTCCAGATCAAGCACCACTTTGTGCCCCTGGATTTACATGAGTACAGGAGAATTGAACCCAGGACTCCAGATTTTGCAAGCAAGCATCTTTAATCATTAGTCATCTCTTCAACCACTGTTTTACTCTTCTGTGACTGATCACTTGATGGGAAAAATACTCAAAGAAATATCATTATTACAGAACAGGATTTCAAACACGATCTAGCAATTTTCATAGATACTTGGAATTATGGCACAGGCCTTCATTTTTTGTCACTTGCTTTGCTGAACTGCTTCAGAAGAAAACTGAGTGGAATCATAAAGCTTCTGAAGACTAGAAAGCTAACCCAAAAATTTTTAATAGGTTTCATTTGTAGTAATTATAAACTTGGGCCAAGTTCCCTCTTCTTTGAGAACTGCCAAATATATTAAATTTCCTAGGCCAGCTAGCACAACATTGTTTACTCACTTTATTTCTGATACTATTTTCAGTTATTGACTGGGACAGGTTTCCCAAAGGATTATAATCATTACCTTTTAAAGTCAATCTTATTTCCTTAAAATTTTCAGGTTATGTTTAGGTAGAAAAGCTTTCTCTTATGCAATATTCCAGTTAAGATGTTCACGTATAGTTAGTGAACCAATCAGGTAGTGTTAATAAAGATTATTTTTCTTTTGGTCTGTTGATGTGTTTGTGTTTTATATGTGTTTATATGCATGTGTACCTATATGTATGTGCAGGTGCATCCATGTGTGTGCACTTGCAATTTGATATTGGGTAACTTTCTTGATGACTTTCCAACCTTCTTTATTGTGATTGGGTCTCTCATTGAACCCAGAGCTCCACAATTTAGAAGCCACTTTGCACAATGGACCCCCCTGTCTGCCTCCTGAGTACTGGGCTTGTGGGTACATACTGTCATAAGCCACATTTACACTGATGCTGGGGATCTGAACCTAGACCCTGACACTTGTGTTGCAAACAGTTGAGCAGTAGCTTTGATCAAGCTGGCAAAGCTCTTTCTATTGGAGCTGTGACACTGGTTATTATTGTTTTTAAAAGTAAATGAAAACTTTATGATTGTAGCTTATTAAAAGCACGTGCTTTTTTCCTAGAAAGCATTAAAATATTAGAATAAAGCAAAATAAAAAAAAAAACTTTAAGATTACATTAAAATGTATATGGTACCCTAAAAGGTGTTAGTTTTCAAATATTTGTAATGGAAAGAAGATTTATGACAGATACAATGATAAAATTTGTTTGGGCAACATGCAAAGCAATGCAATAAAACAAAAATCAATGAGAAAAAATATGTGCCTCTAATAACTAGTTCTATTACAAGAGACTGAATACAATATCTAATCCCTGAAAAAACAAGAACATGACATGTATATCAAACAATTATTAATAATATGAAATATTTAAAGATATACCACATATATTACAAGTATATGGTTAGAGGATATCAATAATCAATGATAAATGACATAGATTCATGAAGTCTAAAATAAGTTTTTCCATATTAATAAATTTCCATGGCAGATGATATGAATCACTAATTGGAAACTACTTTCCCAAAAGATGCTTGATTAAAATTAGAGAAGAAAAGTTATGCCAAGTAAACATTTTCAGAATCTTAACATAATTTATAACTATGATCATTATATTGTTTTATGAGGATGGGCAAAGAAGAAGAAAAAAGTATTCTTCTGTTAAAAACAAATGTATACTAAACAATGAAGGCCTTTTTAGATTTGTGGTATCATTCCTTTCCGTCTAGTTTCTGAAATCTTTGAATATTTTTAAATCAACTTTAAATGGAAAAAAGAACTCAATATAAGATCTGAAAATCTTAGACACATAAGAAGAAAAAAAATAGGAGGAACTCTCCATGATATAGGAATGGGGAAATCTTTCTGAACATAACTCTAATGTCCGAGGAAATTCAACAATCACTCAACCAGTGGAATCTCATCAAGCTAAAAAGCTTCTGTTCAGACAAACGTACTCTACATAGAGCCAATAGACAACCATCATATTGGGAGAAAATCCTTACCAGCTTTACCAAAAGCAGAGGTCTAATGTATAGAGTTTACAAAGGACTCAAAATATTAAATAATAAAACATCAAAAACCCTACTCAAAAAACAGGGCAGTGAACTGGACAGGGAATTCACAAAGGAGGAAATACAAATGGCTAATGTTCACTTAAGAAAATGTTATGAGATGTCACCTTACTCTAGCTAGAATGGCACTCATTAAAAAATCTAACAGTAGATGTTGGCGAGGGTGTGGGAAATAGGAACCCTTATTCATTGCTGGTGGG
Source organism: Zapus hudsonius (assembly GCA_004024765.1). Lineage (NCBI taxonomy): Eukaryota > Metazoa > Chordata > Mammalia > Rodentia > Dipodidae > Zapus > Zapus hudsonius. The sequence goes on along the minus strand of PVHP010002031.1, from coordinate 90,718 downwards.
ACTGCAAACTTGTACAACCACTATGGAAATCAGTGTGCAGGCTCCTGAAAAAGATGAAAACTGACCCAGGTATTCCTCTACTGGACTTCTACCCTAAGTGGTCTTCTCTTCAGTACAGAAAAACATTTGCTCAGCCATGTTTATAGCTGTTCAACTCACAATAAGGAATTGGGATTAACCAAGATGCCCATCACTAGACAAATGGATATCAAAATTGTGGTACATATATACCTTGGAATTCCACTCACAGTAAGGAAAACTGATGTAATGAAATTTGCAAGAAAATGGATGGACTTGGAACAAAGCATACTCATTGAATTCATACAAGAACAGAAAAACAGATGCCACATATTCTCCCTTATCTGAGGTTCCTAACCAGGTTCAGTTTGAATAGGAAGCAAACCTGAGAGGCATCCCAACAGACAGATAAGGGAAAGAATGGAAGGGATTTGGGGGAGAGCATGGTATGATGAGGAGTAGATATAAACAAATATAAATCCAAAATGAGTTTGTGCTATAGAATCCTTATACTTGGACTGTAGGCTAAATGATTTAACCCTCCAAAGGAGTTCAAGGGTATCATCTGGTATGAAGAGCCCTGAAGAAGGTGATATGGAATTTCACCCTAATACAATTGGATCTGGCTTGTATCTCCCAGTACCTGGAGTTGGTTACAACCTACATTGAGCTCTTGATCCAAGACCTATGAGGTCTTCAAAACAAGTAGGCTTCTGTCAAATGACATGATAACCTGCCTGAGGTAAAATATCATACACTATTGCTGAAGATACCACAGGCTGGAATCTGGAAGGAAGCCAGTTCCCAGGTGGTTAGCCCAAATTGTGTTTGAATGCACTACAGAGAGCTTCCAGGGAAAATAGGTCACCCATGTTGGGGAAAAGGAGGGGAAAGTGCTATAAACAGCAACCAGTATGACAAGTCTTACACACCTGTGCAATGGTGGCCCTCAACCAAGGTGGATAATCAACTGCTCCCTGATTGGCTAAGAGATCTGCTCAGTGTCATGGAACCCTTAGGTGGAAGTAGGACCCAAGCCAAATTCCTATGGAGACAAAGTATTTAGACTCCATGCATAAGCTTCCATTGACCGGAGACCTAAAGAGAGGGTACATCTATGATAATGATGCCAAGCAAACAATACTTGTCTCATTTTACTTATGCTGATCTCACTCTCCATTAGAGAGTCTGTTTTTATTTTTGAGAAGGCAACAAAAACCATAGACAACCCAACTCTATCAACAAGACCAGAAATGATAGCTGACTCTCTGGCAGGAGATGAACCACCCCTAACACATCATCTAGGGCCCAAGTGAAACCACAGAGGAAGTGACAGGAAGAGCAAGAGTGCTGCTCCCACAGGGAACCTGTCAACCTGCACCAGGGTGATGGAGACAGACACTGAGGACACTCAAATGTTCCCAAACAGAAATCCAGAGGCTGCTAAGAGCTCTCCACTAAGCAGAATTAAAACTCACCCACTATGGCTCAGGGAAATTTGCAGAAGAGGAGGCAGAAAGAGCGTAAGAGCCATGGTGGAGGGAGTATCCAGAGGCATGGCTCCACCATCTGCTGCTCAAAAAACTCATAACCCTCAATCCCAGGAAGTATTCCAGCAATCCCACTGAGGAGCCTCAGTGGTGGTATCAACACATGGCTTGTACATACAAAGTTTCTACATATTAAAAAATAGAAAAATTAAAAATAAAACATTGTACAAGGGGGCCTGGGGACATAGTGCAGTAACTAAAGGCATTTCCTTGCAAAGTCTGCTAGCCCAGGTTCAATTCCCCAGCCAAACATGTAAAGCTGGATGGGTATTAATTTGTAATGGCAGGGACCTCTGCATGCCCATACACACATATACACATGTACAAATAAATATTTTTAATTACAAAAAATATTTTAATCATGTAAATTTTACCCTGGAAAGACTAGCTTCTCTTTATATGATAACTCTTCCCTTGAAAGTTAAAAATCACATACCAAATAAACCAAAATATTTTAACAGATCATGTTTCATATTTTAAAAAAACTACAACAACAAATCCCTGTGATTATACTAGAATCTTTCAGGGAAATTTTCAAAGTATGAGGGTAAAAAGTGTATTTTTTAGCATTCAATCTCACAAAGATTTATCAAAATTCATCAAAATATGATGAATATTTTTAATATTTAAGAGAATGCATGAGATTTTTATTTCTTTTTTAAAATTGATATTTTTATTGTCCAAAATTAGATACATTGTATTAGTAAATATTACATTGGTATCCCCAATCCACTGGGTATCCTCCTAGGTGAGCATACTGTATCATTCCATGGGGTAGGAGGTTATGGATAGCACAATAAGCAGCCAGGTCCTGCCCCTACTTGTGTGTTTTTGCTGAGGGAAGATATTTCTTGAAGTTGTATGTATGTCAAGGGATTCCCACAATTAAATCACTAATACCACATATTCTCTCTTCTACTCTATCTTATTTCTGAATTCTACAGAGACCTCACCAAACACACCTCTAATGTCTAACATTCTGAGAGTATATGCATACAGTGATATGAATTATGGATGCAAGAAGCTTTCTATACCATATCCCCTGTCCCTTCTAATGTTTATATTTCCACATACCATGTCTTCAAGGCAATCTCATTTGTTTTCCCACCAAACATTACAAAATTCTTTTCTCCTGTGCATATTATTCAATATTATAACCACATCTACATTCTTAGATATTAGTTTTATCAACACCCACTTCTTCCTTGAAAACTTTTCATTTTTTTAGAAATTTAATAAAAGATTATTATAAACTTTGTAGATTCAATCAACAGAACCATATATGATCAGAATTCTGGAAGACAACTGTAAAACCAAGGTATATCCTTGCAACTTTCTGATGCCTCCCTGCTCTCCTCTGTCTTCCTTTGCATGTGAATAGCTCACTACTATCTCTGTCTCCTTCCCTGCACAGACTTTCTCCCTAGCATCTCTCTGTGTGACTTTTCACCTATTATAAGGATAAGTCACTGTACTTTTGGATAGTACCAACCCAAAAGAACCTCCATTTAACTAATTCAATTTTCAAAGTCCCTCCTTTAAAAAGAAGTACACATTGTACAGTTTCAAGTGGACGTACATTTTTTGAACCCTACTGTTTAACTCTCTGCAAATATGATCAAGAATTATTATGAAATGGTACCTGTTTTCTATTTAATCAAAGTGATAAGAAAAGGCTTAAAAGTAATCATTAAAGGTCCTATGATTACAAGAACCTTTACTCTCAAAGGTGGGAACTTTATTATCATAAAAGAAAAGCAAAGGCAAGATCAAAGTAACATTAATGCTGAGCTCATTGCTCGGATGAGGTCACAGCCATCCCTCATCCTTGCTCAAGGTTTATTGGAGAAATCATTTCTGCCAAGTGACCCTGTTTCACACTCTTATGGTTCAAACAGCTTGACTTTCAGTTTAAATGTTGAATGGTTGCTTACTGCCCCAAATTATGAGTTGGGAGATTTGGTTTATATGAAAATTCAAAGCCTTTCACAAGTGTAATACTCCTTTTCTCTTGACTAAGATAATGTTTTAGTATGTGAGGAGGTTTAAATGTGTTCATATGGCTTTAGGGAGCTGCTCTCTTTCCAGGATCCTCGATGGACATCTTTAGATAAGAGGCAAGTCTCATGAGATATTGAATTCCCTAGCTTCCTTTTTTTTTTTTTGGCTTCTTCCATTTCTCCTGGTTTCATGTCAATGCCCTTTTTTAATCCAATCTGCAAACAGGCCACTGCAAAATAAATAACCCCATGTTCGTTTACTGGGAAAAAAAACCCACAAGACTTGGACAGAGAGAATAGAGAGTTGCCTTAGCTCCTCTTCATTGCTGCCTTCAGTTCATACTACTTAACTGCATGTAGAAAATCTATACATTTAAAGAATAAATTAATAGAGAATTTCTGAAGAGAAATCTAGCTACTTAAGAACAGGCTTCTTTGAAAATAAAAACTAAACTTTCTACAATGAGAGAACAGACAATGCCTCACTTTCCTCTGGAATTCTCTTTTACTTTAAACTAGTGACATGCTCAGAAAGACAGATTTTTCTCACATTTGGCATTCTTATCATTTCCTCCCCAGAAATGCAAACTGCTTATCTATATCAGTCCTAATCTTCCCTGTTTTTATCTAACAGATTTATCTACCCTACTTCCCAAGGCTATGTACATTACTTGGTTTAAAAAAACATTCTCTTACATGTATCTTGCTTAACAAATAATCGTGCATCAGCTATCCTGGGTCTTCAAATTCCTCCTTCCTTTGAATAAATAATAATGTATTTATATTCCCTAGATCCCCATAGCATTGGGAAAGAAACAATGTAGACCATCCACATTCCTTTGCAGCAACTAAAGGCCCTGCAAGGCCTATTCTCCCTCTCCCTCTTCCTCTACCCATAGTTAGTGAAAACCCATAATAAACTTGTGTAAAATTATATTTTCAGCCAGAATGTACCAATTATATGCTTATATCTTGGAATATATGAGTATAGTGATAACTTTTAGCCAAGAAAAGAATAATGGAGGTAGATGACAATCTATAAGATGCTGCTTGAGGCTTATAATCCTCTAATTACACCCAGACTCATTTTTTTCATATATCACTTGGGGATGACATAGTGAGTGACATCATATCCCTGTTTATCAGATTATATCCACTGATTTGGCTGCATTATCAATAGCAAATGAGTAATCCCATTGGAAATTTAGGGCCTAGATCCCCTTAAACAAAATTGTCTTACACATATCTTGGAGGCACATAAGTCTGACATGATGTTTCCTATCCAACTGTACAGGGAAAATAAGGAGTGTCTTCTAGAAATTCTTGGTTCATCATGCATAACTCTGTGGTGTTTTCCCTACTGTACCACACCCTCACCTTGTTTAAAGTTTGATATGCAGACATTGATGGGGTTTTGTGAGTCTGTTGCATTTTCAGGACAAGTATGGCTGTTGTGCCCTCAAATGATGATTTCACTTTATAATTATAAAGCCATAGAAATGAATCTGTAGCTCAAGCATATAGTCATCAAGTTGGATTTCTAAGGGTGAGCTAAAAGAAAGCCTCTCTGAGCTTATAACTGGAAACTGTGCTTTCTCGGAAATATTCTCGATGCTCTCAACTTTGCCATCCCAGTGGAATATATCTGTAGCAAGAAAAAAGGGACACAAATTAAAATGTTAAATTCTGAAGGAGACATGATGAGGCAGAGGCCCTAAATTCCTAAAGCCAGCTCTGTTATGGATTCATGAGTTATTTGAGCTAAAAAAATTTCCATTTAAGTCTTAGCAGTATGAGTGGTATTTCTGTCACATCCAGCAAAAAGAACTTTGACTAATACATTATTTAAGGATAAAAAGCTATATTTTATTCATAAGTTTATTCCCAGTTTTATCATAATGCCTAGCATATTTAGGTAAAGTACTTGGTACATTTTAAGTCAAATCTGAAAACTAATGAATAGTCTTCATATTATCTTTGATTAACACTTATATATATTCCTAGATTTATGAAATAGTATGATGAATTTAACTAGCAAGCCATCCTTAAAACATTGCAAATGAATTACAGAGATTTTAAAGTAACATTAATTGTGTAGAAGAGAATGATTTTAATATTATAAAACAGTGTATAGATACCACTCCCTATATATAATATTGAACTACTAGAGCATTTTCACCTACTTTTCAATTATATTGATTTTAGGAACTACATATTGACATATCTAAGTAAAATTTAGTCTAGAACCTTTTAGTATCTTAATTTCTTGTAGTAAAATATGTGTTAATGGTGAATATGTCTAGAAAACATGGGCAATACAAATGCTGGTAAGTTAGAACAAACAAAAACTCTCATCTATTATTGGTGGAAAAGTTAAATTGTTGAGCGTCTATAAAAAAGTATGGCCATTTGTAACCAAAGCAATGATTACATATGACTCAGCAATTATCCACTGGTCTTTTCCCAAGAGAATTAAAAAAGATTTGGTCACACAATGTTGTCAATAGCTGTTCATACCAATTTCATTCATTATTGCTGATGTTTGAAAGTAACCAATTTTTTTTTTTTCAGTAATTGAATGGACAAACATTGCTAAATCCAGATAATGAGATATTATTCTGACCTGAAAACAAACTTGCTATCAAGAAATGAAGACATGAAGGAAATGTAAATGCAAAATTACTGCACTTTTTTAAAGCAATTGTGGAAAGACTAATCTCCAAATAATTCAAAATATAAGTCCTGGCCTAGGAACAAGAAAGAGTCAATAAAGGGTGATTAGTTTCTAGGATATCAGGGTGGGATAGATGGATAGGGAAGTCACTGTGCTGTGATATGAGTTAGTATGATGATGTCCATATCTTAGTCCACATTGGTCAAAACCCAAGGGTAACTGTGATGGTTAAGTTTTGATGTCACCTTGACCTTTCAAGTAATCTTGAGTGGGTCTCTGAGGATGTTTACAGGAAGGCAGCTTCTCAGTAGGGGGCAGGATGTAAAGAAGCTCAAAGGAGCTAGAAGTCAACATCCTTTCCTGTGTGGGCAGTACAGTAAGAAAATTTCAGAAACTCAGGAAGCCATTAAGTTTGGGATAGGGTTGCAAGACCCCACACTAAGCCTATATAAGGGAAAAGAAATTCTCTTTGGCTCTCCTGCCTGTTTGCTGTTATGTGTATATGGTGTTGGTGATGGGTTTCTCTCTCTGCTTGAACCCGTGAAAGAGGGCCAGCCTCTTATACTGTTTCAGAACTTCCCCTCAATCTGTAGTTTCAATAAATACTTTCCTCCCCCCAAATTGTGCCTGGTTTGAAGATTCATCCCAATGGCGTGTGGATGACTACGACAGTAACCCAGGTAAAAGTCATGGCATTTCTGTCATAATAATGTATTTATACAAATTCAACAACTACAATGAATTTCCATCTATCATGAAGCATATCATGAAACAGAGGAGGCTCTGCTTGTGTTGGGCAGAAAGTACAAGAAAACTCCCCTACATTCTCTCAGAACTTTACTGATAATCAAAACTACTCTAAAATCTAGTCAATGAAATAGAATCTTCTTACAAAATTAAATGAATATTGAACAGATGCAATCTAGAAATGCAAAATGTTCAACATCATTTCAAAATGTGACTTTCTCTTTCCCCAGCATAGCCACAGTATGTCTAAGTGTATCTATGTAAAATTGGGTGAGGTTTAACTATTAATCTCTCCTTGTACTTTTCACATAACAGTTCTCAGCAAACCACTATTTCATATTCCTTCCTGTCAGAAAAAAAGGAAAAGAAAACTTAGAAGTTCCATGGTACACAGGGCATGAGTGAAGGATGATCTTAAAGGCTACAACTTCATTAAAACTGTATCTAGTGCTTCACTCTCTGTGTCCCTGTCTTTTTGTAAGTTTAGCTGAAATATGCAACTGTTTTGTATAGTTTACTGAGAGTCAGTCACATTTCTGTTTCTATGATGGCTGGTTCTTCACTTCTATCTGAGACAATAATTATCTCTACTCAAATAAACTTTGTCTGCAGTCCATTTGCCTGTAAAGGTGCAATCTTGGACAGGAACCTAGAGTTGTCCCCACCATTTATGGAATACTTGTGATTCATAATGTCTCCCAATGTAATAGCTAGACATCGTTGACTGGAAACACAATGAGCAGGAAAGGTTCCCCACAATGTTGTACTGTCAACAAATATATAATCAAACATCAGTCTTAAAGTGTAAAAGTAATTTTGAAACTTTTCTAAATTGTTTCCATCCCATATGTCTCTCTTGATTCAGCAATGAAGGGAAACAAACCCATCACCATAGTCAAGTTAAATCTCAATAAATATCTATTTAAACATCTTTGCATGGAAATAATTTAAGCATAACTACATTGTGGATTGCCATCCTGTAGACTGTGTTTCTGGACCCATCAAAATTTACTTTACATTTGGGCCTCAGTAGAAAATTCTACTTGAATACAATATGCAAGGTAGAGAAAGTATATAAGTGCAAAAGTCTTGTAGTTCTATGGAAGAAATCCATTAGAAAATTATGGGTCTTAGAAGAGACATTTTAAATTTTGCCTCTCATACTTTTATAAAATTTAGAGTATTTACAAGTAGTTTAAGACATTAAGCCTTAGTTTTTAATCTCAAAAAGACGGTTGAAACAGCTCACATGAGGACTAAAATGTTAGCTACTTGGGAGGTTGAGGCAGGAGGAACACAAGTTCAATATTTCCTTGGGCTGTGTAATGAGTTCATGGCCTGTCTGGGCTAGTTAATAAGATCCTGCCTCAAAGAGTCAAAAACAAACAAACAAACAAACAAACAAATAAGAAACAAAGAAACATAAAAACAACACAAACTTCACTGAATATTAGTAAAGCAATTACTTATATTTAAAATTCAATATATCTGCAAAATGGCAAATTCCATGTACTGTTAACTGAATAATCCATACTGGTCACTATTTTTTTTTTATTATATAATAGTCAACAAGTTATTTAAATATTATTTTACTGAAAACATTATGAATGAAGAAAGGATAAAAGAACACTATCTGTTGAATTCATTTTGATCAATATTATACTTACATATTACTTGAATGGATTCCTCCTTTTTTTAACCCCTTTCTTTTTTTTTCTTTTTATCCTGTTTCTTTATCTCTTAATCATTTACTTACTATTATCTAGTTGTTTAAAAGTAGTCAGCAGATGCTATGGCTTTCAAAGAGTTAACAACAGCTATTTATATCATTTATATTGTGTTTGAAAATGCAAAAGACCTTCAAAGGCAAGAAAAAATTGTATCCTACCTAAGAACAGTTGTTTACAAATTAGACTCATCAGTTATTGATGAGACAATATTACAATATAATCTCTGATAAATGATCCATAAAGCATTTAGGTTATCATGTAACAAGGATTTTCAGTGTATTTCATAAGGAATCTAATATCTAATGTGTGTCTCTGAAAGCTGTCAGACCTGATCACATTAAATAGAGAGGCTTCGCACGATGAATGTCTTTCATAATCAGGTATTACATGGGGGTAGGAGTCGGTGATAACTTCCTGTTCTGTTCTATTTTATAAGAACAAGAAAATTACATGGATAAAGAAGGATCAAGTAGCTTATTCCCTTTAGTTCCTATAAATTTCTTATACTTAAGTGCAGAACGTGGGACAAAAGGATGAAGAAAAAATTAATTTAGACACAATATTGAAAGCTTGGCATATTAAAATAAAAGTTCCTAATGATCAAAGCTGAGGAAAATTTTTTGGTCAAGATGTTTGCATGTAAATGATCAAGTCATTTAAGAGATTTTCAAATTTTATATTGCCCAAGGCTGGGTAAAGAAGAGCAAGTAGAGCGTTCTTCCTTCCATTGAAGAAAGGATAAAAATGATCTTTCCTGTTAATAATCTCTGTACCATATTCTAAATAACAAAAGCCCATCTTCAGCTACTTTTATGTAACTAGGGGACCTGAGACTTTTTACTTCACTTTTAGCAAAATATTTAACAGTTCAAATAAGTGAGACCTGGTCATTTTATGAGAGAATAAACTGAAATGTTATGTCATGAATAATTTGTCAAAAATTATTTGCAGATAAAAGCAATTTTTTGCAAAATCTTCCCTTGAAAGTTATCAATTTTTAATGGTAACTACTATGGACACTCATAACTTGTCAAAGTGCTAAAAAGAAGTGACAATTGAGTGTTCAGCACTAAATGAGACATCTCCATCACCGCCCCCATCAGTGGTTCAGGGATTATAAGGGAAGAGGTGGCAGAAAGAATGTGAAAGCCAGAGAATTGAGAGGAGTTCTTTGGAAAACTGTCTTCTAGACACAAAATGATCTTTGCACTCATGACCACACAGCAGCTGTAATTATCTGCATAAGATCTGAAGAATATTGGTCTCATGGATAAGTTGCCATAGGTAAGTGAGAAGGCAGGGAAAGACATCAAATAAAAGAGGGAATTGTAGGAAAGAAGAAGGGGTTAATTTAAGGGGTTGGGAGAAAGAAGGGATATGTAAGGGGATTATGTAAATTTTTAATAATAAAATTTTTCATCGTTAAGAGCTTAAATTTAAAAAAAGAAAGTTGTAGATTTTAATATCTATAGAATGCATGCATTTGGTTTATAGCTACTGTGATTCCCAAACTTGACTATATATATGGTTATACAGTTAGAGATGATGGAAGGACTGTGTATATGTAATAGTCTAAACTTTAATGGAAGAACCAAAAATATAAATCTGTGAGCTTTTTTTGTTTCTAAGGAAGAGTCATTCTCCTGATGTGCACAAATTGTAATTGGAATAAGAAGGGATAGAACATATGTTCTTGTGTTTTGGAATGAAAAGTCATCTCCTTGGGAAAGATTAGTGCAACAATTCAGTGTTTCAATGCCTGGAATTTTTCCTCAGAGTCTACATTCTATTTCTCATAGGCATTGACAGCATATTCCTTTAAAAAGTGAGTAGTTCATCATGTATGTAGTCTTCTTTAAGGTCAAGAATTTCTCTTAATTCATATCACAGGTTTCTGTTGCTTTTGTTTAAGTTTTGCCCCAGAAAAGTCCTAACTATGCAGAAATATGCAAGCATATTCTCTGAAACCTCACAGTTCACTCACATTTGTTTTGTTATAAACTCATTTGCAAAAACTCAGCACTCCTCACACATAACAACACATTCCTGTGTTGATCAAAAAAGTCCACTTCGTTATAGGTGTCATTAGTCTTTGCAAAAGCTCTCTCTCTCTCTTTCTCTTTCTCTCTCTGTTTTTGTCATTATTATGTCAGTTAGAAAATACACTGAAACTGAGCAAGCAAATTAAATACAAATGATGAGCGTACACATGCATATCCAACCCATGACTAATCTGGTCTCAACGAGGCTTCTAGCACATGATAGAAGCGGAGGTGCAGGGGGAGGTAGCTGCTGGTTTGGGGGCAATTCCAGTATAAATCTGAATGGGGACTTTTCTTGATATTCTTGATATATCCTAGTAACATGGTAGGGAAGCCTCAGTTTATGAACTGATGTTTCTAGTAAATCTACTTATGAATTATGGCTACAAAATTATGTTACACAGAGAAGTAGGCAATTATTATGTCTTCCTCATACACAGCAGTGTTGGCTATCTTTTCTGCTCACCTACCCGCCACAAGTAAAAAGAACTTGAAAAAAATGAAAAAGCCACAAAGAGAGAAATCATTAAAAAAAAAAAAGGCCAGGGCTGGAGAGTTGGCTCAGAGGTTGAGGCACTTGCCTCCAGTGCCTAGGGCCCTGGGTTCTATTCCCCAGGACCCACATAAACCAGACCCACAAGGTGGTGGCTCTGGTGCACTCTCTCTCTCTCTCTCTCTCTCTCTCTCTCTCTCTCTCTCTCTCTCTCTCTCTCTCTCTCCTTGATAATGAATAAATAAAATATTTTTAAAAAGGCCAGCTGCACATTAAGGAACTATTTCTGAAGAAGTCAAGGCTATGGAGGCACACTTCCTGTAGGAAGAATCAGAAAATGCTTTAAATTTAGATAGGAAAGAAGGAAACAGACTTGTCTCATAAGAAGTGAAGAGTTATCACATAGAATAGATTGAACAGACTCTCAAGGGACAAGCTGGAGTGTAAGATCCAGGAGTAATGTTGCAGATAGCCTCAGGGATGGGACTCTGTCAGGCTGGAGTACTGAGCAGCAAATAATCCCAACTCTCAGTCTTCCCTCCTGTCTTCTCTACTGGTCTCCCTGGGTGAAGGAGGAATTGCTTACCATAAATTCAGTGTTCCTAGACTGTAATTTCTAGCTTACCCCATGGTCCAGCTGGAAAGTCTGTGTGTGTGTGTGTGTGTGTGTGTGTGTGTGTGTGTGTGTGTACTCATTTCTGCAAAGACACAGTTGGCCCCATGTGCACATAAGACTTTATGCTACAGTAACATTCACACAAGGAGAAACACAAGTAAAAGTGATAAAATATATTGAATTCTAACAATTTGTAGCTTTTTTACTTTTTTTTCAAGTATTATTCTTTCTCCTTATGATGCATAAAAGGATTGTGCAGGAAAATCCACACCTCTGCGGAATCTGGGTAGCTGTGGAGCTTTTACACAAATAAAGAAAGGTCTTTTCAGAATTTTGCAGCACGCATTTTGAGAATTTTAACTCAAAACTATCAACCAATTGTGGGCAGAAAATATTTATAAATTATCCATTCATTTACTTTATTCATCTATGCTTTTAAAACAGTTTGTTAAACAGGTCCCAGGGACACAATGCTAACCAACATTAAAAAAAAACTCCACCCCTAAAATTGGGATAAACTAAAAAAATGTTGAGAATAAAAGAAATTAATATAAAATGATGAATAATCAAAGTAGGGCATTATCTTAAGAGCCAAGTTCATAAATTCAGATGCCATATTGTAAAGGAAAAAGATAAATGACTGGTCTTCTGTATTGTTGACAATAACAGTGTGAAGGCACCATTATTTATTCTTTCTAATATATAATGTAATTTATGTGACTTTTTAAATAAACTTTCTACTTTCCTTCTTCCCCTTTCTTCCTTCCCTTTCTCTCCTTCCTTCCTTCCTTCCTTCCCTTTCTCCCTTTCTCTCCTTCCTTCCTTCCTTCCTTCCTTCCTTCCTTCCTTCCTTCCTTCCTTCCTTTCTTTCTTTCTTTCTTTCTTTCTTTCTTTCTTTCTTTCTTTCTTTCTTTCTTTCTTTCTTTCTTTCTTTCTTTCTTTCTATCTTTCTTTCTTTCTTATTAAAGAGAGAGAGAAAGAGGGCCTCCAGCCACCGCAAATGATCTCCAGACACTTGTGCCACCTTGTGCATCTCGCTTTACTCGGGTTCTGGGGAACTGCACCTGGTCCTTCTGCTTTGCAGGCAAATGCCTTAACCACTAAGAAACCTCTGCAGCCCTTTTTGTTTTACTGTGAGACAGAATTTCATGTAGACCATGTTGGCTCCAAACTCATGACTGTATGGACTTGAATGCTTAATCTTTGTACCTTCAACTCCCAAGTGATGAGATTTTAACCCTGGGCCATCACACCCAGGAAATTCCTTCTCCTTTTAACTTTTTGCTTTTTTCTCAGATATTTCTCACAGGGATGAAAAACTGATAAGTATGGATTTCTTTGCAGCATTAAAATTCAAAATAAAAATGTGGAGGGCAAAACAGATTTAGAAAATCATTTTGAAATCATCAGAGTAAAAAGTAGTTAGGGCAGGAAGAGTTATTAGTTACTAAGCCTTAGGTAAGAATTTAAAGATTCATGCAATAGTTAAACAGACTCAAAGCAGTCCTAATAGATAACACCTTATTTGCAGTTAGTGTTAGAGTGTAAAATCTAATGAACACATTTAACCACGTAATCAAAATTATCATCACCAACAATGCTGCAAATTACAAGAGGTGCCTTCATAAAATACTGTACTGAAAACACAATATGACTTAAGATTTGTTCCTGCCAAAATACATAATCTGGCTCTAGTCATGAGGTAATAGATGTAGTCACTGGCCTAAGGTGATGAAATGCTAAATCAGCCTGTCAAGATCATTGCGCTGAGCCCACAGTCTGCTGATTGTAGGAAGAATATAGGAAAGTTGCTTGAGGAAAATAAAAAAATGAAATTGTTATATGACAATAAAGATATGGCTAGAATACTGAGAGTCAAGTCCATAAAGTTTAATTGAAACTATGAAGGATCAAAGACAAATGGAAAACTACTCTTCATTTTCCCCCCCAGTTTTCACATGAGCTTTTATTGAAATATTTCCCTTCTAACTTCTTACCTCCTTTTGACTTCTATGTGGTCCTGTTGGTACCATTATGGGTAAGGAAGGTAGACAGCATCAACCTGACCTCCTGTAGGAGCACCAAGTTATTCCTCAATTATAGAATGTTCTCTGGGATACATAGGTCTTTTATCTGGTGGAAATGTTGAAAACATGTCTGGTGGGAACTGTTGGCCCAAAACTGATCTTACTAAATGTGTTCTTTTTTTCTGTTTTATTTCATCACTTGGTGACTACTTGAGTGTTTTGATGGTCAAGGAATTGGCAGTGGAACAAATAATCTAACCAATAAATTAGAAAATGAATCGATATAGTTTTCAAAATAAGAAATGCAAGTGGTCAATGAGTGTATGAAAATGCCAGTTAAAACTAAATTGAAATTCCATCACTCTACAGGCAGACCATGTATCATATGACTCCATATGTTGGCCATTGGGAATCAGGATGTGATGACCACAGTTTGCAACTAATTATTTGTAAGGCCTCTTCAAATTATTTTGGCACAGAAATATGATTGGGACATCATATGTTAGCTCGATTTTAATTGGAGGGAGAGCTCCACATGGTTTCCATAGAAATGGCTTCATTGTACAATCTCATCCTCAGAGTTCAGGAGGTTCTAATTTATCCAGTTCTTGCCAAAATTTGTTTCTTGTGTGTTTGTACAAGGGAGTATATTTTTAGTTTCTCTGTGTTAGCAGGTGTGTGTGTGTTTGTACATAGGCATATGTATCTGTTTATAGATTTTTCTGACATATATAAGATCACACTCCACTGTGATGCTGTTGGATGTATTTGCATATGCTTTTGGTCATTTGTACAACTTTGGAGAAATATTTGTTTAATTCTTTTCACACATTTTAATTGGGTTATTTTGGATTTTGTAAATGAGCTATACTTTTTCTATATTCTGGTAGTAATTTACTATTTTAAATAGTTTAAAATATTTTAAAAATTATTTAAAATTAAAAGTATTTAAAATAGTATATTATTTTCAATATACTGTGTTTTACTCTGTTAAATATTTCAGTGCTTAGAGGTTCATTAGAATTCTTTAATGAATCTGTCAGTATGTGCACCAAGGATGGCTTCTATGGCTTCAGTGGGTAGGGGACGGAGATGAGGGAAATGGGGACACCTTCAAAAGATTTGATCATACAATGTATATACTTATTCCTAATAAAGTTTTTTTTAAAAAAGAATTCTTCAATGAAGTCACACTTCATTTTTCTTTCTTTGCAAGTATTTGTTTTTGTAAAATCTATCATCTTTTCTTATATGTCTGGTTAAATACATCCTGGTTTTCATGCCTTAGTATT
The DNA here is from genome assembly GCA_004024765.1 of Zapus hudsonius. NCBI lineage: Eukaryota > Metazoa > Chordata > Mammalia > Rodentia > Dipodidae > Zapus > Zapus hudsonius. The sequence goes on along the minus strand of PVHP010002031.1, from coordinate 75,529 downwards.
GGTCGTTAGAACATTTTTAGATATTTATTGTTTCTATTAGGCAATCAATGTCATAAATGTTTAGAGTTAAACCTTTTAACATCCTTTTAGCTTTGATGAACTTGGTTTGCTTACATTTATCTCGACATTGTTTTTCTTGTTTCAGTTGTGATTTCCTCTTTGACTTTTTTCTACTGTTATCCAATCTTAATTTCATTTATTGTAGCAGAGAAGATATGTGTTATGATTTCAAATGTTTAGATTTGCTCAGATTTTCTTGTGGCCTTACATATGATTTATCCTAGAGGCTGCCCTGAGAACACGAGAGAGACTGGCTGGTCTGTGGCTGCCAGAGGAATGTGCTGTTCATGGTATCCAGATAAGTGCCTACCGTGGTGCCCAAGCCCCCTTTCTATTTAGAGATATAGAGATGTTCTACCTGATTCCAATTCCTTTATTGATCTGAAATGTTGAAGTCTCCCACTGTTAGAATTCTGTCCTCTGCTTTTCCTTACAATTCTGTCAACATCTACTTCATGTATTTGGAAGATGCGTTGCAGGTTGGTTGGATGTTCATAATTCTTCCTTGTGAATTCATCCTGCTACATTTGTTTCCTTCCGGTTTCTACTTTTGTCACATGTGAGTGTGAACCTCTTGTCTTCTGTTGATTTCTACTTTCAAGAAATATCTTTTCACTTTCTGTCTATATACATGTTTACCTTGCAAAACAAGTTTATCACAGACAGTAACGATTTGTTTATAACCTCTGCCTTTACATGGGAAATGAAGTGGATTTGCACTTCGTCACTCACAGATACGAACTTCTCCTTGGCCATTTAGTAATGGTTGTTGTCATGGAGTCATTTTAACCCTCTTTATTCTCTTCCTGCATTTATTAATGTAATCATTGACTTTTGAACTGATCCGTTTTCATTTCATTCTCATATTCTTTTCAGTGACTTTATTTTTTTTGAAAATGTTGCATGTATTTAAACAAACAATGGCACTCTACATCTTTTTTTATTGTCCATAATGAGTTACATTATTTAATGGGCTAACAATGAGTTGTTATCCCCACTTCCCCAATGCCCCTCTTCCCCATACCCAATCAGCTGGAAATCCTCCTCCGTGGGCAGTCTGGACCAGTCCTTGGGGCAGGGGATCATGGATAGCCTAGTATTCAGCATGGTTCTCCTGACCCTAGTATGTAGTTACTCAGGGGCATCATGCCTCTGGATAGTCTCCCCCACCATGGCTCTCACAGTCTTTCCACCCCTCTTCTGCTCAATTCCCTGAGTTGTGGTGGATGAGTATTAATGTTGAGAACTTAGGGGTCTTTGTGTCGAAAATCATTGGTTTCTGTCTCACTGGGTTATCCTGTGTTGATTGAATGGCTGTGGCCGTGGGTCCCTTGTTCATCCCATAATTCTCTATGGGGTTCCACATGGATCCACCATGATATGACTGTGGTGGCTCATCTCTTGCTAGGATCTCAGCTATCTGCCTACGTTAGGTTGGTATGATTAGATGGGCCACAGCTTTCATGCTGCATTCTGAAAAATACAAACACAGTCTCCATTGGAGAGTGAGATCAGTATAGGTTAACAGATATACACAATTCTAGATTACCTAGATTCTATTTTTAGTAGCCTCTCCATCAACTGCTCCCATAGTGCATCTTTTCTTTGTAGCCCAAGAGTCCGGGATCCAGTGCATATCACCCTAAGTCCCAGTTCCAGTTAAGGGCTCCTCCTCACTAAGTAGAATATTGCCCAATTTTAAAAGCTGTTGAATGTCTCACCCATCCCAGGCCCCTCCATTGCACAAGTGCTCTTTTCTTGGTTCACTGTTCTCTTCCAGTAGGAGGTGTGGTCAGCCTACTCACAGCAGCAGACTGTGTTTCATGCCAGTGGTCTCTGTTTGTTCCAGCTGTTGTTGACCAGCTTCCCCTGACAGCTGATGCAGTGCCTTCCAGCACTACACTAACTATCATCTGGGGGCTGGTTATCATTCTGAACCTCAACGGGTCTCTTGATGCTGATCGATTGCATAATGATTTTATACTTTGATTGTTGTGCTAATTCACCTAACAATTTAGCTTAACTCATATACAACTTGAATATTTTATATCCCTTCCCCATTTTACACTGTTAATATCCCAAAATGTATGTCAGCTTACATAATTTTTAAAAGCTAACATTCTACTGAACCTCCCAGATGTACACAACCATGTAACATGATCATAATTCCCCCCCAACCACCCTGTTTCTTCCCTTGTCCTCTATCCACTGAACCCCTCTTTAGAGTTAGTCCTTTTGCCTAATTTGATGCTATCATCAGTTTTTATTTATCTGTTAAATTGTCTGTTACTAAAGTAAAATTATTCTATATACCTCACATAGTTTGTGACAGACAGTATATGGATGTAGTACACTAGAGAGTTTTCATTGTGTCCAAATGACTTTCAATTTTCACTTGCAAGATTCCCTAAATTAGTTCTTGTAAATAAGAGCTAGTGTGGAAATGCCATCAGTATATTTTTTTTAATCTTCGAAAGTCTATTTCTGTTTCATTTTTGGAGGACTGGGAGAATGGGAGCACCAGGGACTCCAGCTGATGCAAATGAAGTCCAGATGCATCTGCCACATTGATCATCTGGCTATACATAGGTACTGGGGAATTCAACTTGGGACATTATTCTCTTCAGGTAAATGCCTTAACCACTGAGCCATTTCTCCAGCCTTCTCTTAATGTTTGAATTTTAAAGGTTTGGTTATACTGTGTATCAGTTTGAGTCTTTTATAGTTCATTTTTGTTATCAACCTTGAGTCTTTAAAATCTTTTGCTTGTTTTCATCTTTCCCAGCTGTTAATATTTGGACCATAATTTCTTTTGATCTTCTGTCTTTTATAACGTTTTCCTGTAAGTCCCAGAGTGTATATATAATTAACTTGATTGGGTTCCATAAGGTCCTTGAGCTTTGGTTACTTTCCTCAGTTTTTTTTTTTTTCACCTTCGACTCAATAATTTCATATAACCTATCTCTTAGTTCAATGACTGCTATTAAACCCCTCAAGGCAATCTCAATTTGGACATTGTATTACCCTGTTCTTTGTCATTTTGATTGTTGTCTGAATACATGTACCCAGTCAAAATTCATTGATTACAATGATAATCCCCAAAGTTGTAGCATTAGAGAGATCTTTGTGATCCAGGAATTTCTGGTTCCTTATATACCGATGCAACAATAATTTGGGCTGTTCCCAGATCCTTGTTCTATGAATTCAAAGAGAAAAGTCCTTGGACCAGAAGATAGGCTCTGAAAGATTTTTTTATAGCTTAAAATTTAGGAGGAAAAGGAGAAGGGGAGGGGTAGCCTAGAACATAAGAGAGGGAAGCAAGGTGGAGCTCTTGCCCAGAGAGGCAAGAAGGGGTTTAAGAAGCCCCATGAAAGAAGAAGGCAGAGCTCTTACACAGAGAGGCAAGAGGGGGCTCGGAAAGCCCACCCCCGAACTCAGATCTGGGTTGTTATGGGGAGTGGCTATGTGAGGAAGGCCAAGTGAGCTTTTACAAATCCCCTGGTTGGTTTAGCCAGTTTATTACTGATGGCAGGAGTCTAAGGTCAAGAATTTTGGAATCCTCTGGGAAAGGAAGAGAATGACTCCCTATGGGGGCAAAGATAAGGACAGAACAGATCCTTCGGACTTTACTGACCTGGAGTAAAGTATAATGAACTTGGTTTTCTATAGGCCCAAGGACAATTTCTGAACTTAGCCTGGAGAAGCCTATCACCCTTTAGCTGCCTAGTCAATTTCTGTCTCCTATCATTTCGAGGAAGTTAGACCATCAGGATGGAACCTGAATGACAGGCATTAGTGCTGTTCTAAAGAACTCTGAGGAGAGATGACAATCTCATTTTTGCAATGTGACTATATAGATGGAAGATATTAGCTAAGAGAAAATGGGTTCCCACTTGATACCATTAGTGCCTGATCCTAGATTTTTCTAGTCTTCAGAACTGTGTGAAAGTTTCTAGTGTGTATGTGATATCCAGTGTAAGGTATTTGGATATAGCCACATAAGGAAATTGATGCAACTTTCATTTTCCTGCTGGTTACTTGGCTCATTCTGATGACCCTTAGATAACATTCTATTCTAGGCAGCATGGGCATAGAATCTGATGTCATTTAGGAGGGCATCTGTATTATGTTTCAAGTCATCGTGTTTCTTCATGAAGACAGTCTTTTCAATTCTTTTTTAGGTGATTCACAGATCCTTTGGGGAAATATCTAAAAAAAAAAAAAGATTTGGTTGGAATGGGCCACTTTTTTTCTGGTTTTATTATTTGAGATTGTCGTTTTCTGTTCTGAGTTTTACACATTTTAACAAACATCCCCCTCAGCCATTCATAGTGGTGCCTTACTAAGAATCAGGGTACTTACAAAGTTGAGGCAGGAAGTTCAAGGCCAGTAAGGGCTAGATAGTAAGACACTGTCACAAATTAAAAAAAAAAAAACATTAAGCAAAACAAATACCCTAGCCACCTGCCACAGTCCACTGTGTGGATTTTATGGTGTAGATCCTTTGCTAATCCACAGGGTAAAGATACTGGGAAGATCGGAAGCCATAATGGAAGAATGTGAATTCTCTGTGCTTAGGAAAATCTCAAGAATTCTTGTTTGGGGGGTTCATTATCTCTTGATCACTATGCTTATTTTGTATGACTGAAGTTGCTATAGTACTTGAGTATATCATCTTAATAATTTTCTTTTGTTCTCAGCAGCACCCAGGCTTCCAAAAATGCTAGATCCTAGTCAGTCTTCAAACCAGGGGAGATGAATTTAAGTCTTCTGAGTACCTCTTCTAAAAGTCCCAACATTGAATGCATTCTCCACGCTGTTTCCTCACTCCTGTGCAGTGACATTGAGTTGTGTCACATCAAACTGGGCCTTGCTCCCCTGTCTATGACCCCAAAGTACATTCTCCTGACCCCCCTTATTTTATTAGTGTATTGATACTCATCACCAAAACTAGAATTAGACACACTTTTCAGTTTTTGCTCTCTCTCTCTCTCTTTGAGGGAGCAGCTATCAATTGAAGAATGCTAGCTTAGAGCTGCAGTAATCCTACAGACTCCATGGTGGCTGATCTCAGCTTTGTTCTTGCCTCTGTGGTGAAGAGGCCACCTAGTTGTTTTCTGGAGATGTTATCCAGATGTTTTGGTCTGTATATGTTTGTCTAAGGTGAAATGGGAGACTCCTTCATTGGAGGAGATGACTGCCCACATGATGTTGTAGATTTCCATAGATGATTCTCAAACACACACTTTTTTATCACTTATACTACACCATTCACTGACATTCCTGGGTGAGAGAAAGAAATATATGAGATTTTCCTTCTTTCTTTTACATATTTTCTTCCAGGATCTTTTCTTACACTTTCAGACAGGAAAAAAATATTATTTTAGATAAATTAAACAATCAGATGACAAATAAAGTCTTGTTCTTTTTCAGGAATGTGCTACCTCTCCCTTGAAAAATAGGAAATAGCAACTGGCTAGACCCCAAAGTGAATAGCTTTCACTTGGGTAGGCCCAGGAATTGTCCTTAGACCTGTAGAGGAAAATTTAGAATATTTTGCTTTACTTCAAGTTAGAATTGGGTCTTTTCTTATCTCTGTCCCCTTAAGGAGTACTTCCCCAGCCTTTCTAGAGAATGTAGATATCTGGGAATATTTTCCCTCTCCAGAAATCTTGACCCCAGATGCCTGCATGTAGATTGAACTGACTAAATCAGCTGCCCATCCAGGGGTCTCACCTAAATAAAACCCAACTGAGTCATGAACTGGGCTTCTCAAAACCCTTCTTGTCTTCTTAGGCAAGAGGTCTGCCTTCCTTTTTTTTCTACTCTCTTATAATATAATAAAATCTTTCTGAACCATATTTTCCAGTCTGAGGATTTCATCTGTTGACTGCATTAGACAAGAGCTAGAGACCTCTGACACAGTAGAAGTTTGTGTGAACTTAGAGTTTTATGGATCCCTAACTCCTGAGTTATTACCCTCCCAGAGCTAGGATAAGACTGTTGTTCTCAAGCTTTCAAAGACACCCAAAAATTCCCAAGTCATCAACTCTCCTCAAGCATCAGTAGAGAACAGACCTCAGAGGCTGGCTATACTCACTCATCATATTCAAAGACATTATTCTCCTATTTCATTGTGTATCATTCATCAAACTGCCTGAATGCAGGACTCCTACTCTGTTTAACATGACCAATATTATAGGCAAATAAAATCAACTAATGTTATTTTGCTAATCAAAGGAATAAATGACATATTTTATACACAATGCTACTGTGTACTTTGATTTCCATTGAAATGTATAAAAGGAAAAAGAAAACCTAAATGTATCATGTTGCTTCATTTTTTACTAACAAAATTAATTAGCATTTCGGTGTATCCCATCTATCATTGAGAAGATTGCTAATCTACAGCATAGACATGAATGGTTTAGATTGAGCTTGGCCATAAACAATCATCTCATTATCCACCAGTGGAATCAGGATGAGTATTCCATTATAAGAAAATACCAGTGACAATTTAAATTATTCTCTCTAGTAATCTACTATAAATAAAATTAGCTACCCATGAGGATTTCAGTTTTCAAGTATGTGATGCAATGTTATGTTCTATTCTTTATACAAAAAATAACTCTACCTCTCAAATACAAATTCTGGTTCCCAGGAAAATAAATTAATATATCTCAATTTCTATAGGAAATAAAATGAATGTATAGAAAAGATCTACAACATGGACTTTTCTTGATGTGACAAAATACATAGCAGAAATTACTTAAGGAAGGAAGGGTTTGTATTGTGGTTAGAAGGAGCACAGTCCACCACAGTGAGGAAGGCTTGGTGGTAGAAGAAGCTCTCAGCTGAGTCCTTAACTCCTTGCACATATACAGAAAAGGAAGCTGAAAATATGGAAAGGTGTAACTAATTGGCTTCATTCTTTTTATCTTTATTATCAATAAGCATATACAATGTATGATCAAATCTTGTAAATGCATCCCTGTTTCCCTCCTCTCTCTCCCCTACCCACTGGGATCCTTCCTCTGTGAGTATTCTGGATCTGTCCATCGATATTTTCACTGTGGACTTCTGAAGTGGAGCTAGGCAAACTTTGTGTGGGGCACTCTGTGTGTTCTTCTTGCATTGTGATCTACCCATGTTCACATGAGAGATTGTTTTTTCCTGGGCCCTCAGCAGTGACAGGGACCTCTCTTGAGATTGCAGTAAGGACTGGTGAGATTTTCACACATGCTGGGTTCCTCTGATGTTAGGCAGTTTTGTGGGTGTTCAAACCTTCAGCAGCATTATCAGACTGGGTGCTGGACCTTGTTTGGAACCCTGGGTCAGTGGGCCTGGTTGTAGGGTGCATGGGCTGGTAGGGAGCCAAGGCATAGCTCCTTAACCTGGCCTTGCCTAGGTCCAGGGTCTGAGTGAGCAAGAGCATATGGGAGATCAGGACACAGGTCTGAAACCTGGTCTTACTTAGGGTCAAGGGGATAATGTGCAGAGCCATGGACGCAGAGGCTGTTTTGGAGCAAAGTAGCAGGCTTACTTGCCTAGTCTGGACCCCAGAGTCAGTCACTTCATTCTTTTTCACTTATTTATTCTTTCTCGACCACCAATGCATAGGAATATACTACCCACACTTAGGATGAGTTGTTTTTCCTTATCATCCTCTCTGAGGGAACTTGGTAGATTGGGAGGTTAGAACTGAAATTACTTAGGTAAATGAGCAGGCAGAGCATCAGACCATTGTCAAACTGGTCCTCAACTAACAAAATGTTCTATGCTAACAATGTGGATAAAGGAGTGAGTGAACACAAGGTAGACAACATCTTATGCTTTTCCATAAATTCTCTGAACATTTTTTGTTCATTCTATCATCAGCCCCTCTCCTTTTCCCAGGGTTTGTATATGCTGGTGTACTTTTGCTATCTCACAGCAATTAAAGAGAATGAATGCCATTTCTGACAACAATAGGTATTGATCCCAGTAGAAGAGGGTGTTAATCCTACCTAGGTAGGAAATACAGGCATTTCAGCAGTTGTGTTAACAACAGCAACAAAAAAAAATCAATAGAGTTTTCATCTCCTAGTGTAGTGAGACTTAGGCTATATGTGTGACTGCATGTGGTTTCCATAGCCTGAATACTTTGCTGAACTCTGAGTGCTACAAATTTAAGATGACAGCCCTGTATTTACCCTGTCAAAGATTTCAGGTTCAATATCTGTTTCACTTAGAAACTTTATATTACTGTTAGTATGATATGATATGGAACTCAAAATGGCATGTGGTAGAACATTGATGCTATCTTGGGGGCATCTGAAAAATATTATTTTAAAAGCATACTCTGGAAAGTAGGGAGAAGAGAATGTTCATTTATATGAGGTTTAAATATATATAAATTTACCAATTTTTAAAGATGTTCTTTAATAATAAAAGCAAAAAATAGATCGGTTTTTCTAATGTTTGTCTGGAAAAGCAGGTCTGATATAAATTTAAATCTTATTTCTGTAAAACAATGGTGTTATTAAGAAAACATGCTTACATACATTCAGACATATATTCTCTATATGTGTTTTCATTTTATTTTTAGTCTCCTGATCACACAGATACCAAAAGCAAGCAATATTTCTTTTTTTTCCTTTTTGCCTTATATGATTCTTAAACTGAAAATGCAAAAATGACTTCAAAGACAATCTTTTCTTGCTAGTCAGCATATGGATTCCAATTCAATTACTGACTTACCCATAACATAAATCATTTTAAAATAAATATCAAAGTATTAGTTACTCAAGAAAATATCACAATACAGACTAAGTATAAAATCAATGAGCTATCCTGAGTGTCACCTCCATAAGCCCATGACTTCTGCTTTAAACCTGGATGTTAAATTCTAAATTATCTACATTGTCCAGGTGAGTTTCTAATAGCTTTCAAAGACCACTGAAGATTAACACAGATTTATTTTCTTAACAGTTTATTAAAATTCTCCAATTTGGGGTAGAGAGATTGTTCAGCAGGTTAAAAACACTAGAATGAGAGCCTGAAAAGATCTGAATTTTATGCCCAGCATACAAAAATGCCAAGTCTCGTGATGTATGCACATAATTCCAGTACAATTGGGGGCAGAGACAGAGAAAGGGGAGTTTCTGGTGCTCACAAGTCAGCCAGTTGAACTGAAAAAAAAAAATACAGCAGCTCAAGCTACAGTGAGAGACTCTGCCTTAAGAAGACAACACAGAAGACCAAATAGAGACAGAAACTCAATTTCTCCTCTGGCCGCCATAGGTGTGCATATGGGAATACCACATACCACAATACACAAACAGAAACCAATTTTTTAAAAAAATCAACTCTTCAATTATATCATCATGAAACCCATCTATATAATCAGATTTTTCCTATCATAGATTTGATAAGTGATGACAGTTATAGAAAGTTCAAGTCTTAACAGGCAGAACATCATAAGAGGTGTCTCAGCATTAAAGGCCACTTGTTTGCACACTGGCCAACCCAAGTTTGATTCTTCAGCACCGTGTGAAGCTGAACTCACAGTGGCTCATGGATCTGTTATGCCACCACACCTACTGAAATGGGAAGCAGAGCTAGGAGGATATGATTTGAGCAAGGAAATTTATTACATTCGAAAAATCCTCTTTTTCATAAACACTAATTAGTTCTGATAGACTTTTTCAGATAATGACTAAATAAATGATGGAGTTCTTTTAGATGTGAATGGATTTCATACAATCAGAACAACTAGCAAATGAAATGGAAGAGTAAATATAAGTTTATGCTTCTATTTATCAGATTTTCTCTGAATCAGTTTCGTTTTCTTTCAACCAATGTCCTCTAAAGTAGTCATACAAATTCTAAGTAGTTTTAATAAAATTTTATTTCAGTTAGAAAAAAGAGATAAAAGAATAATGTATTTGGTTAGAGTGGCATAGTTTACAATTCTGAACAAGTTTTGTTGTTTTTTTTTTTTTTTCCTGCTCTCCACCTTTCTAATATCTTGTAAAGTCTGGCCATTCTCCCTGATATAATAAACACGAATGCGTTTTGTGCAATGAGATTTCATTATTTTGTTTGGCAAACTTTCAAAGTAATTAATTTTGTGTATTTTTAAGCTCTTCATACTTTATAAACAGATAGAATTAGTATTCTGTTTATGAGTGTGTGCTACTAGGATATTTGATTTCCCTCTTATATGAAGTGAAATAGATCTACTTTCATAGTACACATATTTCATTAGGAATATGATGATTTATGATTCTTTTGTTTTTCAAGGTATGGTCTTGCTCTAGCCCAGACTGACATGAATTAACCATATAGTTTTGGGCTGGCCTCTACCTCACAGTGATCCTCCTACCTCTGCCTCCTAAGTGCCTGGTCAGAATATATCTCTTTATTATTATAACAGTAGTATCTTTGACTAAGAGTACATTATTTGTAATGCAATATGTCAATGTTACTGGGCATTTTTCATCTTTCATTTCCTAGATAACTAATATGGGAGGGTGAGGGGCCTTATATAAAAGCTAAAGCAATAATGAATCAATACTGTAAAATCCTTGCTTTCAAACAGTAAGCTCTCAAGGAAGTTGTGGGCATCACCTGGTAAGAGGTTGCCTGAATAGGGTGGGAGGACAAACCCAAAGACAAATTACTCTGACCTATAAATCCCTGTCCCAGTAATTGGTTACCTCCCACACGGAGCTGTTGATGGAAGAAACCCACGAGGTCCCCAAAACAAGACAGGCTTATGTCAAAGCTCTTGAATAACCTCCCCAGGCCAAAGGTAAGACCCTATTGTTGAAGATACCAAAGAGTGTCATCACAAAATGCAGAGAGACCCTGCTGGATCCAGAGAGGTGAACAGCTAGCTCCCAGATGGTAGTTTGTGTAGTTCAGGAAGGCCTGTTACATGAGCTTCCAGCAGAAAATGGCCAACAAAAGTTAACGAAAGGAGAGGTCACTGATATAAAACATTGATGGATGTTATGAGACTGCTGAGCACACTGCTGTATGGAAGAGACCAGCAAGTCAAGAAGTGTTCATCTGTGCAGTAGTAGTGCTACAGGTAATCAACAGCTTGCTGATTGGCTAAGAGATCTCCTTAGTGGCAAGGAACCCTTAGCTGGAAGTGTGTGGGATTCATGGCAAACTCTTATGGAGACAAAGGACCTGAGCTCCAGGGGAAATTACCACTACCAGAGAGCTACTGAGAGGCTACTCCCAATAGAGTCTCACCAAATTAATAATGTTTGTCTTATTAAAACTATATTTATCTCACTCTCCTTTGGAGACTCTGTTTGTAGTTTTCAGAAGGCAGTGAGAGAGCCATGGACAACCCAATTCCTACAACAATACATGAGATGATGGCTGACATCCAGGCAGAAGATGAACTGCCCCTAACTTATGATCTAGGGCCCAAAGGAAAACTTTGAGGGAATGGCGAAAAGAGCAAGAGAGCTCCCTCCACAGCAAGTCAGATAACTTATGAAAGGATAATGGAGACAGACACGGAGGATACCCAACACAGTCCAAAGCAGAAATTCATACTCTTCAGATCTCAGCAGTAATACAGACTTGATACTTGTCCGCCATGATTCACGGAACTTAGTGGAAGAGGGGACAGAAAGAATGTAAGAGCCATGGCGGGGAAGCATATCCAGAGACATTGCCCCCCCCAGCCATATACAATTCATAAACACATGAATCTTGATCTATCACATGGTCTTGTCCAACATTCCCACTAAGGAAGGCCCCCAGCGAGTTGGGGACATGGAGGAAGGAAATAGGGTTGCCAACACAATACTTGCTCATTCAAGGTATCTAATTATTAACCATAAATAAGTTTATAAAAATGAGTAACTGCATATTGCTATTACTTTTTGCTTGTTTTATCTTGTTTTGTTTTTCAGGGAAGGTCTCACTCTAGCTCAGGGTGACTTGGAACTCATTCTGTAGTCCCAGGCTGGCCTGAAACTCATGGCAAGACTCAAACTCATGGCAATCTTTCTTCTTCTGCATCCCAAATGCTGGAATTAAAAACATGCGCCATCACACCAGGCTTTGTTCTGGTTTTAGGTAATCTCTGTTTGAATATCTCCATTATCAATACACACAAACATCTTCTACATATATTCACTCCTTTTACTTTTTTGTCCTAAAACAGAATTTAGGAGATAAAATATTGAAAATCAAATCCAAGCTGATTCTTGATTTTGAATTTTATAAGGTAAATGGCCTTGAGCAAGTAGGGTAACCTCTATGAAACTTATTTGCATAATGAGGTGATGAAACACAATGTATGCCTGTTCTGTTGCAATGCAATTAAGAACTAAATGACTCAAAATAATAAAATATTCATGAGAATATGAATAGACAGTATCAGAAATAATTCATTAAGTTACTCAATGTACATTGTGGAGCTCTTAAATATTCTGGTACATATTTCAGGCATATAATGGCAGCAAGAAATAGATGAGTTGAAGTTTTTTCCCTTGTGGTCTTTGTTTTGCAGTTGGGAAAATAAGGAAAATAAGCTATATGAGGATGAATATTAGGAGAAAAATAAAGTATGAGAAGGAGGAGTATGGGATGTATTAGTGACATTCCAAGGTTAATGGTGTAGCCTAGAAATATCACAGATTTTTTCGTGAGGGAATATACACCTTTCAGGGGTCCTAAACTGGGGCATCTTTCTCAACCAAAGGATCACAGGAGATGTCAGGTTAGAGTAAAAAAAAAAAAAAAAAAAACGAAATGAAGCTGGAGAGAAAGTAAGGCAAGAAAATAAAAAGACCTTACATATTAATGGTAAAGACTAGTGATTTAATTCTCAAGGAATCTATAATCAACATGAAAGTGACCTATTGTTACTTTAATTTCAAATGATCATCTGGGCATCTCTGTAGACACTAGAAAAGTAAGGGGAAAATCAGGAAAGCAGATTGATCCAAATATTGCTATGTGGAAGCTGGCAAGCCTGAAACACAATGTAACATTAATGTGATTGAGTATGGCTGATTTATATCACAGAGCTACTGCCCTGTAAGACAAGTTCTGGTCATGTGACAAACATGGGCCAATCAGAACTGCTTTTATTTGCTTGACATGAACCTAAATCAAAGAGCACAACTCCATATTCTGCATAAAACAGCCAGTCTCCAGGTTTAAGGAATTTGACAATGCTTGCTAACCAGTTCTATCTTCCTCAATACCTTTTTCTTCTCTTGTTTAGGTAAATCATTTACCAACTGTAACTGTGCCCCACCACAATAGCAAGTTGATCATCATTTTGAGCTACACAAATAACTTAAGGAAGCACAAAGCAATTATATTATTTAAAGTGTACTGCATTAAAATCATGCATTGCCTGCACTAAATTAGTTTTGATATTGTACAAAGACATCTCCTGAATAAAGAATATATATGTGTGCATATGTATGTATGTATAGATAGATGATAGATAGATGGGTATAAGTCACTATACTGAATTGATTTTAGAGGGAGGCATAAATTAAGTTTAATGGAAATAAAATACTTTTTATTTCCATTGAACTTAATAGGAAGTAAAATATTTTAACAATTACTATTGGAAAAACTGAATGCCCACATGTTAAAAACACAGCACAACTGTGAGGACTACCTAACTTCATAAAATATTTGAGATGAAGCACATTTCTAAATGTAAATTCCAAACCATGTTACTTTTAGAAAGATGTGTAATAAAATTCCCCACCGGGCTTTTCCTATTTCTGCATGTCTAGTCGGAGAGGAAGTGATTTCTCATTGTTTGGGGCTCTTTATAGTAATCAGTCTTGGAAGATTAGAGGAAGTGTCTGCTTCAAGAATACTGGGTAAGTTTGCCTATAGCCTGGAGACAGGAATAGAATGTCTCCCTCAGGATCAAAGTTGTGCTCGTCATTCAGCATAATCGGAAGAGCAAGTCCCTCTGGAGGATGAGTTTGGCAAGCTTACTGTGTATGATAAAAGCTGCCTGTTTCCTACACTCAGGGTTTCTGTCCTGTAACTCAGGCCCACGAAACATGTAAATAAATAACTTGGTGACGCACATCACTTTCATCTACATAGTTCTTGAAAACAATGCCTTTGAAGGTCCAAAATTTTTTTTAAATAAAAGTGATTTAGTAACCCACAAATTATTAACAACTATAGTAATAAATAAATATAATTTTCTCAATGCTCTCTAAATAAAAGTATAACATAAATACCATTACAGTTAACTGAAGACTAGAAAAAATAATCACTGAACTTAAACTTCAAAAAGAAATGGTATTCAGCATATATTAAGAAACACTGAAAGATCATTGATACAAAAATAATCTGTTTTCAAAAAGTGAACAATCATATAAAATCATGTATTTAAATTTTCACAACATACATGAAAATCTGTTGATCATTATTAGTCCTCAGGAAAATGCAGTTAGAGCTGTAATATGATCATATGGACAATTGTGAAAAAAACCCAACTTTACAAAGCCATATCTCAGAGAAAGTATTGGGCTAGAATGAGAACATTTATCTGCTTATGGTAGTGTAGAAAACAATATAGAAGTTAACTGAGAATTTGGTATTCAATTAAGCATCCAAATCCTATGTTTCTACCAAAATTTCCTGTGTACTGGTGTTTATAGGATGTTTCTTCAGAGAAGCTGCAATCAGTTAGGTCTGAAATGTCTCTTAATTTTTCACGTGCTCAAGGCTTAATCCCCAGCTAGGTATTGTTTGGATGTGGTGGAAACATTTACAGGTGCAGCCTGCTAGCATGTTGTTGGATGTGGCCCTTTGAAGGTAACAGCAAGATTTCATCCATTCTTTCAAGATTTCATCCATTCTTTCCCTGTCATTTATTTCGATGCCACCAGACAAGATGTTCTGTTCTGCCATATGCTCTCTCCATAGTTTATTGCCTGACAATTGATCCAAAACAACTCACCAATGGATGGTAGATACAAATTTGGGTACATACAGAAATGGAATATTGCCCATCAACTGGACAATTTATCATGTTATTTATGTTTCAGTATATGTGATCATTTATTATAAAGGAAAATGCTCACAAGGTTTTAACCCAGGAAATGCAGTCCAACTCGTGTGAAAAACTCTGAGGTTCATAGCATGGTCCTGCTCACCCCTTATAACTTTTCACTCTTCCTATTAAACACTTCTGGCCCCTTCAATTGTTCCCCATATGTCACTTCTGCAAGTCCAATACCATAGTGCTGAACAAAGTTCTGTTTGTTACAGAGATTGTTTGAACAGAGTGGGAACAAATTACACAACACACACTTCTATGCAATGTGTGTGTGTGTGTGTGTGTGTGTGTGTTTGTGTGTAGTGTTTAATTTGTTCATTCTTTTTGACCCACGGAGTTAAATAGGACTGGTAATCAAGCATGGAATGTTAACATTCACCAATATTTACTAATAATGAAGTCAAAGTTGTGTCATTTTGGCAACCAAATCTCATACATATTTCATAGTCAGGAAGCCCCCAAACATAAACCTAGGCCCATAAACCTCCTTTACCAATACTGTATTGTCCAGTACAAATTTATAGATAAAATACAGAGCTACATTTCAACTAACCTATTTTTTCCAGATTCAATATTCTAGCATATTTTTTGTTTTTAATGTTTGGAGACATTGACTCTTGTGTTACCTGCAGGTAATAAGCATAGTATGTCCCTGAGGATGGCTTTGAACTTCTGATCCACCTGACTCCACCTCTCAAGGGCTGGCATCACGGGCATTAACCTCCTCTAGCATATTTTTGATACATGTTTTTGATTACTTTAGCATATCATTCTAATTGTTGGGGCTGTACCTAAGCTTACTTGATAGAAATTGTAATCAAAACTCCACTTCAAAAGGGCCTTTATATAAAATAATGCGTTGATATTATAAAACAAGGAATTTCTACAGATCTAAATTTGTTTTTCCTAAACAGTCTTCATTATTAACTAGAAACCAATTTTTTATCTCAGTAAGAATGGAGAAAAGTTAAAAACTAAGAAATATTATTCTGTGGTATGTCCTTTGCTAGAATACAAGATGCTATAAATATCAATTTGACTGAAAAATAAAATATTTGCTTAAAGGAAATAATGAGGCAAAACTCATCTCTTCATAATATTAAATTTATTTTTGATACTTTCATACATGTATAGAATGCATTTGATCCAATCACCTGTAATTACATGTTCTCTTCATCTCCCAGTAACACCTTTCTTCTTCCCATTCGATTCCTACCCTCCTTCTATGCAATGTGTTTGTGTGTGTGTGTTGTTTTTTGTTATTTTTTTCATTCTTTTTGAGCCACTGAGTTAAATGGGATTGGTAATCAAGCATGGGATGTTACTTACTGGAGAATGGGCAATCCATCAGTAGCTACAGAATTACTGGGAACAATACCTCCTTTTTGAGCAATGAATAATAAATTTCCATAATGGACCCTGTAAGGTGTAGGGTCTGTTAGATCACTCCCTCATCTGTGATAAGGGATTGACGGGCTTCGTCATGTGCAGCAAACCCCAGCAGCTGTGGGTCCATAAGTATAATTGACTTGTACCCAGGTGTCATGGTTTGATCCATGTAATTGCTTGTTCTATGTAACTGTGCAATCTACACATCTCTACATTCACCTCTATGCTTTGCATCAAGAAACATCTGTGTTTGGGGCAGTACCAAACTATAGGAACAAATGTAGTTATTTTAGAAGGTAGTCGGACATGCTGTCTTATTAGCATAACCACAGAACAGGGTTCCCTCACCCATCAATTCTTAAATTCCAAACCACAGAATTTTTATCAGATTTACAATACCAGTCATGATTTCCCTTCTGTGGAGGAGGCCTCAAACCCACTTGGAGAGCAATTGGTTGCTTTCATAACTCTCCTGCCATCAATGGACCCATCTTGCCTTACTGGTAAATTATAAAGGTGTCCAGAGCTGAGTATGTTGTTGATGACTTTTCTACCCCAAGAGCTTACATAGTGCCTTCTGGCATGTTGGGGACTCATGGGTCCCTGGCCCCCTGCGGTTAGCCCAAGTCTCGCTGGCCAGCAGGAGAAAGGGCTCCATCCGGGAGAGGTGAGGCATTCAGTCGGACAGACACATGCGACCGGGAGAAATGTCGGGCAAATCTCATTTTACTCCAGCACCTAAAACCCTTTTATAACCCGAGGCTGCATTGTTCAGCCTATTTCTCTCAAGCAATAAAATTCAAACTTTTTGCCCAGAGCCAGTCAGCAGAGTACAGCAGAACAAAGTATCAACAAACAGGATCAAGGCTTATCAACTACTACTTCTGCCTCCTGGGATTAAAGGAGTGTAGGGATTAAAGGCGTGTGCCACCATGCTTGGATTTATTCCATATTCTAAAATTTAGTTTAAGGCTGGGGCCCAACACTGGCATGAAGAAAGCTAACTGGTAGTGAGGATCTTACGGCTCGATTCCAGCTTGGCTTCATTATATCCTGCAAAAATACATGTGGTGCCTTTAGCAAAAAGGACTTTCCATCAAGCTTTAGTGGGCATTCAGGAATGATAACAATAGGCAGGGGCTTCTGTGGCTTCCCTTACCATTAATTCTGGTGAGGTATCGAATCCTTGGCAATGGAATGTTATGTTCATACCCCATGACTTCTGGGATCACCTTTATGTACCTCTGATCTTCATTTAAACATTTGTTGTTTTTTTAATAATATTTTAATTGGGCATCCCAAGTACTATCCTTAGGACTTATCACAAGTCTTTAGTTTTGGTTCATCTCCCTCCACACCCATCCATACTTTATCCATGCACCACCTCACATCCACCATGCCTACCTCTGCTTACCCTCCACTATTTTCATGTCCCATATGTTACACTTACCCCCCCCAATAAATAATGCCTCCCCTACCCAATGCCCCATTTCTAACTTCCTGGCGTCTACAATGATTCCAATATAGATATCTGAAGCCATGGCATTTGTGTTTCAGAGTGGGATAATCTTCTCAAGAGGATCCTTTCCAGTTCCATTTTCCTACAAATTTCCTATTTTCATTTTCTCTTTATAACCACATAAAACTCCATTGTGTACATGTATCATATCTTCGTAATCCATTCAACAGTTGCTAGGCAATAAGGGTGGTGCCATTACCTAGAAATTGTGAATATAATAGCAGTAAACATTGGTTGAAATTATTTCTGAAGTAGACTGGAGAGTCCTTAGGGTGTATGCACAGGAGTAGAATAGCTTGATAATATGTATGGCAATTTCCTTCTTATTGCTGAAATCAATCCTACCAAGAGCATTATGGAGGAAAAGGTGTACTTCCGGACTACAGTATTGAAACAAATTTTCATCATGACAAAGAGAGCATGACATGCTGAGAGGGAACACAAGGGCCTCACATCTCCAAGCATCCACCCATCATGTCCTGAGTGACAGGGGGTTTAGTTAGAAAAATCTACCTTCACCTATGTTTGTAGTTTTTCCCCTCTTTTTCCTTTATCAGTTTTATTGGGGTTTTTAATTCATTTGTAGATGATTTTTTGGTATAGGGTGAGATGTAAGGGTCTGGCTTCATTCTTCTACCTATCGATATTTAATTTTCCCAGCCCGGCACCATTTGTTGAAGATGCTGTCTCCTCTCCAGTGTGTGTATTTGGGATCTTTGTCAAAAATCAGGTGGCTGTAGTTATATGGATTGAAATTGGTGTCCTCCCTTCTAGTTCATGATCTGTGTCCTTTCTTGTGCCAATGCTGTACTGTTGATATCTTCTTATGCCTCTGTAGTATCACTTAAAACCAGGTATACTCTTACATACAACAGTGTTATTTCCGCTCCACAATCCTTTGACTAACTCATGTTTTTGTGCTTCCATATGAATTGTTGGATTTTTTTTCTGAAAAATAATTGTGCCAGATTTTTGATTGGGGTTGCATTGAATTTTCAGATTGCTTTCAGTATGTTGGCCAAAGTCATAATATTAATTATTCTAATCCATGAACATGGGAGGTCTTTCCATTTTCTTCACTTTCCTTCTTCAATATTGTAACGTTTTCTTAGCAGAAGTCTTTCACTTCCATGTTTAGGTTAATTCCAAGGTATTTCTGAGGCAGTTATAAATGGAAATTCTGTTTCTGTGCATTAATTATTGATGTATAAAAAGGCTAGTGATTTTATTTGTTAATTCTTTGTCCTGGTGCTCTGCTTTGTCAGCTCTAGGAATGTTCTTTAGGTTCCCTTACAGATAGAATCATATCATCTGCAAATAGGGACACTTTATCTTCATCCCTTCCTTTGATGTCCTTCTCTTGTCTTATTGTTGGCTTAAACGAAAGCATCATGTTCAATAGGAGCAGAGAAAGACTCCCTCATCTGTTACCTGATCTTAGCAGAAATGCTGCAAGTTTATTTTTTTCTATTTTGCATGGTGCTAGCTATAGGTTTTCAAAATATAGTCATCACTAAGCTGAGATAGATGCCTTGAATCTCTAGATTCTGCTGAACTTTTGTCATGAAGGATATAGGTTTTTGACAAAGGCCTTTTCTGCATCAGTTAAGATTATCATCTCTTTAGTGCCATTGATTGTATTTATATGATGCATTATATATTTTTTTAATTTGTTCAAATGTTTATCAGAATTCAAAGAATTATGTTTAGTTATAGATGTTTACAAAAAAATTTTCTTTTTTCCCTCCTCCCAGTTCTCCCAGCCTGCTTGTGACCTCCTCTTACCAAAGCCTCCTTTCCAGTTTCCAACAAGAAGTGTCTTTTGTTTTCTCTTGATTCATTTCCACTTCTTATGCTGACCAGTGGATCCTATTATTTTAATGGATGTAAACATAAAAGTTAAGATTGGTTGTCTAGGAAAAAGAGTATGTGTGCTTTTTTTTCCATTTTGTTCTGGGTTACTTCATTCATTGTTATTCTTTCCAGTTCTGTCCATTTTCCTGTAAATTTCATAGCTTCATTTTTCTTAGAGCTTGATAAAATTCCATTGTATATATGTACCACATTATCAACATGAAACCAACATTTGAGAGACTTCTAGCTCCAAATCATGCCCTAGCTATTGAAAACAGGGAAGAAATGAACATGGGTGTGCAAGTATCCCTGCATTAGGTATGTAGTCCTTTGGGTATGTGCCCAGGAATGATACCGCTGGGTCAAATGGCACCTCACCTGATAGCTATTTCTTATTCATTTTCAATGGGAGTGCAAACTGGCACAGCTTCTATGGAAATAACATGCAGGCTTCTCAAAAAGGACATCTTATGGACTGGAGAGATGGCTCAGTGGTTAAGGCACTTGCCTCTAGTGCCTAAGGCCCTGGGGTTCAATTCCCCAGTACCCACATAAGCCAGACCCACAAGGTGGTGGCCCTGGTTCTCTCTCTCTCTCTCTCTCTCTCTCTCTCTCTCTCTCTCTCTCTCTCTCTCTCTCTCTCTTTCTCTCTCTCTCTCTCTCTCTGATTGAAAATGAACAAATAAAATATTGAAAAAAAGGACATCTTAATATAATCAAGACTAGGTGCTTGACAAAAAATATGTAAATTGTCTTAATATCAGATTACTTGGGGTCCAATTGATGTTTATGTTTTATCAGGCACATAAATATCATTTAATTATATTTTAAGAGGAAAAAAAATCATGTTTTAGCTACTAAATCAATTTGGGTTTGAACTCTTTCAATTAAAGGATTATTTTTAATTATATAACATTGTGCTCATTCCTGTTTGCTACTGATATGAAATAGGACCAAGGTAGCTTTCATCATAAGCAATCAGACAGGGACACAGGCCCATAGAAAATCCACCTTGCAGGCCCTTGGGTATCCCATCTAGTCTCATTCAAGATGGCTGCATACAGCTCAGGAGCACTTCCTGCCTCTTCTGTGTATTTTTTGTTTGTTTGTTTTTGTTTGTTTGTTTTCCACCAGGCTTAGTCCATTCGGCTGGGCTGTCCTCTCCTGAGTCAGCCTCTTGAGTCCACCAACCAGTCAGGTTCTCCCTCACACACCTGTTTCTGCTGATAGGGCTCATCCTAATTGGACATTTCCGCCATATAAAGACGCCTAACCATGTGTGTAACCCCCTCTCACTCTCCTGGCTGCTGACTCTCCTGGCTCTTGATTCTTGGCCTCATTGGAAAACTTTCTTCTTTGCCAGCTTGCTTGGGAGGGTAGGATTTCTTTTCCTACTTGCTTTCTACAGTGCTTTCTTTGTTCGATGTTTTCCTGTTGTTCAACATGTGTGATCTCTTTTTAATCTCTGATTCCTTTACTAGTTCTTAATCATCCCCCACCCCACTGTGTGTGGGGATCTTTTGGCTTGGGATCCCTTGCCTTCATTTCTAGGTGCATAAACCCTTTCTGCAGAGGCTTCTTCCCTGGAGATTTCTCTGTGAGATGGAGAAATTCCCCATTTCCCCTCTCCCTTTCCAGCTGGGCTTCCCAGTTTACCATCCCTCCTGATCCTAACTCTCAATAAAATAAATTTCATAATACATAATTTACCCTTCTCCAAGACCATGTTTTCAATTCTTTGCTAAATAATATAGAACCCCAAAATTGCAGTCCACAAGCCTGTAATCTCCTACATCTTTAGGGAATTTAATCCCTCCCTGGACCCCAAATCCTGCATGACAACTAGCTTTGAATAACAAAACTATTACCAGTTTCAGTAGTTCCAAGATTCTTACCACACAACTTCTGCTCCTCAGAATTACTTGTCTGACACTATGTGTTCTCACTGTGGTAGTTTTAGAGTATTGTGTTTATTTGTGTAAGATGGTAACTCTAGAATCCTGGTGTCCTTTTGAAGGCAATGCTGAGTTTTCTTTCTGTTAGTGATCATTATTAGGCTTTTCAATGTGACCTTGTCCTACTAGTGCTCATGATAAATCATTGTGATCTTCAAGAAACATTCCCTATATCTTTGTTTCATAATGGAGCTTCTTTTATTGGCTTTTTTAAAAATATGGATAATTAATCCAATTTTACTCCAGGCCAAGAAATTCTCCTTATTGGTATTATTTATTTCCAACAAGTAACAAAAAAGGTTGTTTTTAAATGCTAACCTAAGGATCATTTCTGTGGGCTCCCTTTGTACACTAGGCCAGCATGCTCCCCTCTGTGTAAAACCCCTGGATGGATGCACAGTACAGTCCAGCTCTGTGAAATCGAGCATTTCCTTTCCGTGAAGAGGTTTCTTTTTAAGATGTCCTGCTTCCTCTTCTGTGAAGCTCTAGCTCTGATCTGACTCGAACAGGTTCTGACCTGCAGGTCTTATCTGCGGTGAACAGGTGCTGACCTGCATGCAGGTCTCATCTGTGGTGAACAGGTGATGACCTGCAGGTCTCATTTATGGTAACCAGGTGCTGACCTGCAGGTCTTACCTGTGGTGAACAGGTGCTGACCTGTAGGTCTCAGCTGTGGTGAATAGGTGCTGACCTGCATGCAGGTCTCATCTGCGGTGAACAGGTGCTGACCTGCAGGTCTCATTTATGGTGAACAGGTGCTGACTGCAGGTCTTACCTGTGGTGAATAGGTGCTGACCTGCATGCAGGTCTCATCTGCGGTGAACAGGTGCTGACCTGCAGGTGTCACCTTCGGTGAACAGGTGCTGACCTGCAGGTCTCACCTGCGGGGAACAGGTGCTGACCTGCAGGTCTCATTTATGGTGAACAGGTGCTTACCTGCAGGTCTCATTTACGGTGAACAGGTGCTGACCTGCAGGTCTCACCTGTGGTGAATAGGTGCTGATCTGCAGGTTTCACCTGTGGTGAATAGGTGCTGACATGCAGGTCTCATCTGTGGTGAACAGGTGCTGACCTGCAGGTCTCATCTCTGGATCTACCTCCATTGGCTGTTTCTTTTCTTTGGTGTGATGCTGCTTTTCACATTTTCAGAAAAGGGCAATTTTCCATCTTTTTCTCTGCTGAATCTGTCAGATCATGGAGATATTTCCCTGAAGAGTTGTCACTGAGACCATCCCATCCGAAATGACCACAAAAAAAAAAAAGTTTCTTTTTGTCTACAAGAGTTGAATTAAGTTATGTTAAAAGCAACACATGAACTTGTAGGAAAATATGTTAAAGGTGTTAAAAGGGAAGCAGAGTAGTAGACACCAGGCCAGAAATTCCCATGGTGAGACCACATGGTATATGGGCCTATAGATTTGGAGTAACAGACACAAATAAAAAATTTGGGGTATTTAGACACATAGCTGCCTGAGAATTTTCACTTAAAATGCACAAAAAACTTCAACCACATTCTTAAAGATACTGCTGATACAAAGGATCTGGAAACAAAATCATTTGTCTTATTTATTAGGACTTCCAGACATCATTAGGAAGAAGCCATAACTCTGTATTATATGAAAGACACATTTTTGCTTTTGGCTTTTTCAAAGTATTTTCCTTATTCTATGAAAAGATGAACAAGTAGCATGACCAATGTTAAATCAAACAAGCACAAAATCTCTTTGTTCTTCGCTTTCTAACTCCTACCTGCATTTTGCTATTTTCAGGAGCTTTCTTTCTGTGATGAGCACTCTCTTTTACCAACTCCATCAATCAGCCCCAGCGTTGCCAAGTTAATCATCAAAATGCTCCCTTTGTTCTCACTGCCATTCTGTTAACGAGATACCGATGAATCTGGAAGCAACAGGAAAATATTTATTTCAGTGATTTGGTGAGGATGTATCAGAAAACTTATGAGAACAAAGTGTGTTCCACTGAAGTAAACTCTTAGACTGAAGAATCAAGAAAAGGATTTACCCAAAATTCCTCTGGCAGTGTTAAGAGGACCTAGGATTAGAAAAATGTCTGTGATACACTAGCTTTCTTTTTTCTTCTTTCTGTCTAGGAAAATTAGATGCTGTTGGGAATACACTGATTTTTCAAAGGCAAGTAAAAGCTAATCTGCATGAGAGAACGAACAAGTGCAGCTCGCTTTTAAAAGGTGTGGTGTATTTTGAGTTAAAATGTGTCTTCATCCATGGGAATTAAAGGTATGGAATGTTCTACAGTAAGCTTCTGAAGACACTAGGAAATGCAAGGTTTCCTTTCTGCACATGGCAACCCTGGCCCCCTTCAACTCAGCAGCCAAAGGCAGAAATGGAGCATTGGTCTCTACTTACCTGTTTTTTCTCCACATCTACCAAAACCCATTTGGTTAGCTTCTTTTAATGATCTAAACTCCAAAAACATTCTTCATGTTATTTCTCCTTTTATTTCTAACCAACAATTGTCTTATTATTTAAATATTGCAATACCAATATGCCTGAACACTTATCTAATGATGTAAATTCAGGAAATAAACAAAAATGAAGTTTTAGATTGTCTTGAAGCTTTTCATTAGCTCTCTTATGGAGGTTTCAACTTTCCAATACCTCCTCCGTTCTGCAGTTATAGCTCAGTTTAAATTCCACATAGCTTTCATCTGCACTCTGGAGAATTATGAATATTGGAGATGACAATTGGAAATTAATTTAAGACTCTGAGTTTAAAAATTATAGAAAACAAGCTCCAAAGCAATTATTATCGACAATTATGTCCATTTTAGGAATGGTATTTATGATCTGTGATTAAAGGGCCCTTAATGCTGACTTCAAATCCATCATCTCCTGGAAGCTTATACCACCACGTGCTTAAATTTTTCAAGAAATATTTTCATAAATTATTTATTAATTTTTATTATCTGTTGTATAATTGTCTCTTCCAATATTCTTTGCTAATCAACAAAACTCAACACAAATGTTTTTATTTCTTGATAATTTCTCCAACATACAATATACCTTTACTAAGTTAGAATCCCTCTGTACTTGTAGGCTTCTATAGTCCCCTAGGAATCCATTAAGACAAAATAGAGTATGCTCTGCTATAATTTTTATTTATCCATTTTATATAAAAGTTTATAGAGTTTGAGCAGAAGAATTCTGTTTATATCCATGAATACATATTTAAGTTTAGTATGTAATATAGTATAATGTGTGCATATATAATTAATTTTGGCTAAAAAATAAAGCAGAGAGAGAATTCTCCAAAGAAACTCTTATAGAATTTTTTTAATATTCTAGAAATCTGACACTTGTTATAGTCTCTAGGTTTTGGTGGTTAATTGATTGTGTAAATCATTTGCAAATATGAAACTTTCAGATAATTAGCAAGATTCTTTTTGGTCCCCAGCCTTCAAGAATTAATGAAATCTCAGACCACCATTTCCATTTTCTTTCGATATTAGAAATAGTCTTGTATTATTAGAGACAAAAAAATTGAAATTTTGATAAAAGCTCAAAAATATTTTCATTTAAATTTATGGCTAATTCTTGGGAAATTTTTTGGGAATTTAACACTATATTATTTATATATGTTCATTGAGAACATTCTACTATAATTATTTCAATTTTTGGCTAGTAAGCTTTTGATTCATGTGTGTTAAACTTTACTGAAAAGTTTCAAATATACAATGAAGAAGATTTACCACTAAATAATACATATTTTTAAAACATCTTAATGAATCATCCTTATAAACACATGAACATATTAAGAAAGTGGTTCCTATTTAGAATAATTTTATTTAGGCTGTTTATATAAAGTATGCTACTTATATTATTTTTTCATTGAAACTTAAACCCATGCTGTCTCTAGAGGAAAAGAGAGGATATAAATTAAAGACAATCTATTTAGGGAAATATCTGTATAAAACATAACAAAAGGTAAAAAAAACCAAATAGTGATGTGATTTCATTAAAAATGTATGGCTTTTACTTAATGAGTAAACGATTAAAAACTGCTTCATATTAAGGGAAAAGAATTGGGAGGGAAAATATTTCAACAAGGTTACACACACACACACACACACACACACACACATGCACCAGTTCATGATGGAATATTCAAGTTTCAAGTTCAGGCTTTTTTAAAGTATGAGCAAATTAAAGTAGCTTTTGTAGCATATTGCAAATTGATGTGTTTATTTTGCTAAGATTCATTGGATTTTCTTGGGTTATGCTTAATCATAGAGCAAATTTTGAATTATTACATTAGAGAGTGACAGCATACAGTACAATACAGAAATCAACACCAATCTATGAGTAAAGTGAGGCTGTTCCATTTTAAAAGGATATTAATTCATACAATACACAAGAGGCTCATATAACCATTGTGAAACATAATCAGAGCAGTTAAAACAGGATCTGTAATAACCCCCATCACTCCATCCTAGCAAATGCCTGAGGTATTTGGTGTTGATGCTACACATAGAAGTATTTTCTTATGGATAAATTTAAAGTATCGATCACATTAGAGGGATATATATTTAGTCATAATATAAAAAGGAGTATGTGAAAAATGGAGGGGGTAAGAACTGGAGACAGAGAGGCAGAATCATAAATTATCACTATACCCAGACTGTTCATTAAGTAAGGCCTTTCCTTAAGCAAAGGTGATGAAGGTACTCAGCATGTAATATTTTGTTTTTGAAGTACCTAGGACAGATGGTTGTCTCTTCAGCCAAATTTTTCACGCTCTTGGATCAGAAAATTGTTTCATTTTTTTAACATTATGGGAAAGGCAAAGATAGAAAAATCACCTTTCAAAACCTTTGAGTCCACTTAATGCCAGCATGTATTATATTTATGACAATAGTACACACAGCAAACAGAATTCTGAGTCACATAATGGTTTTCATAGTTAGAGTTAAGTGTCAATTAATGGTTGACATAGTAGGCCTGCTAGTTTTTTTTTCTTTCCAGGTTTGTCCTTATTATTTCATATGTAACTTATTTTTCCCTAGAATTTCATTAAGAGATTAAAAAAGTAAAACTTCAGTGATGAAGTAAAAGCCCCATTATTAGACAGTTTCCTTTCAAGATAAAAATTATTTTAAAAATCTCTATGAGGAAGATACCTGTAAACTCAGCACTTGAGAAACTGAGACAGTAGCACCATGATGTGTGTGAGTCCAACCAGAGCTACATAGAAGATTCCAGGACACCTTAGGATACAGAATGAGACCCTGTCTCTAAAATAACCAAAGCAGTGAGAGACATCAAGATAATGAAATAGACTTTATCCAATTTTCTCTGCAAAATACATTTATAATTTACAGTTTATCCCTTTGCACATATTAAAGTTTGCAGAAACCTATGCCAATAAAAGATATAAAATTCAACCTTTAAATACTCTAATATAAATGAAAAATGGATTCATTAAAAAAAACTGAAGCTTATATAAAACCACTTGTTGGTAAAAGTGACCAACAAATGACATTTGAGGCAATTGCTCGTGTGTGGATGTGTATGTTCTTTACTGTACTATTTAACAGTTACATCCCTTGATTCACAAAGAGCTGGCTGCTGTTCAGATGTAGTATCTGCACTCTGTGACAACCTTTGCTTTATATTTTCATTATCAAAATGAGAGGTGGAAATAGAATATATGAGCAGATTGTTTGAATCCTACATTTCTCTTTATTATGTAACTTTCTATTCAAGATGTTAAAACAAATAAGACTGAAAAAAAGACAAAAAAGATTTCTAAAAAAAAAATCACAAAAATAATGCTTAAGACCTCAAACCTTCTAAATCGCAAACCAAGAGTTAGTGTTTATTTTGGGAAAAGAAATCCAATCAAGCTGTTCAGAGATTGTTTTGTAAATATGAGTATTAGAAAGCATGGGGAAAAAGAAAGAGAAGAAACATCTTCCCTGAGATATTATGACTTCAGTACAATGAATTATTTTCCAGAACGCTGAGGTAAGAATGATATATTTACCAAATTAATTTTGAAAGAGAAAGAGCTTGTGAAAAATGGATAAAGCATCACAACTGTGCTAGATTTTAAAATATGCATCTTCCTTTTACCTCCTCGCTGCTTTCCTCTGTCTCTGCTGAACACCTTTCCCCATTATTTTTTCTATGAACTTCTCCAATTTTATCCTGATGGCTTATTCCACTTGCATAATCTCCACTTAACATTTAATATTGTGCATCCCAAATGAAATCAACACCAGTCAATTTGTCCAACACAACAAAGGGAAGATGGAGCAGAAAGCATGCCAAGGAAATTCTTGTTAAGAATATGATAATTGAACAGATGTTAAACTACATCAGAAACAATCAAAATGTATTAATAAATCAACCAAACAGAAGTCATCCAGACAGAAAGCAAAAAGGCTTTGTTTCAACTGGGTAAGCATGCTTTTCTGTTTCTTTTTCCTGCCATTAACTGGATATGCATCCCTTAAAATTAACTGCATTCATTCCTGCCATAGCATGCATAATTGCCCCTTAAAATGCAGTATGAACTTCTTAAGTGATATAGTCTCATGATGGCCTGGTAAAACTAACATGCTAAATAAATGGCACAAATGAAGATTTCCTAAACCTATGTAGTCAGTGACCAGGATCAACATTTTTGGCAAATTGAAAATGTCTATATTTTTCTGCGCTGCTTGATTTCCATAGTGCCAGCAGTGAACTGAGCCTTGCAGAGAGACTTTTGAATGCATATCCTATGCCTACACCTGCCTCCAGGAAAGCTTAACTTCATGGGGCTGTGGAACAGGTGGCATCCAAAGGAAGATGCATTTATCCGAAATGGCCAAGGTCTTCAAGGTCAGACATTACGGGAGGCAGTGACACTAAATAGGCCCCATCCAGGACAGGTGGCCTTACATCTGGTCACCCTCTGGCTGCTACAAAATGCCAGATGCCAGAAAAATAAACAGAGGGTAACTTCTCTGTAATTCCCTTTGTCATATCATAGATCAGGTAAGAGCATGTTTTACCTAATGTCACTTCAAATAATTGAGAAAAAAAATCAAGAAATGATCTGGAGGTTATCAGAACAATTTGATGAGTAATTTGTAACTCAATTTGTGTCTTTGGTCATCTGATTTGTGGGCAGTGTAGTCTGATTTTTAGAGATATATGGTCTAAGGAAGATTTTTCTAACTAAATATGGTTCTTTGAATTCCAATTTATGTTAAGGAATATTAGACGAGATCAGGCATGTTCAGAGTGGTAAGCCAATGGACAATATATTAAGGAATTATTAAATACAATTAAAATTCTTTTCAGATCACCATGGTCATGCTACACTGGATGAAATATTTCCTCCATTGCAAGCATCTTTCTTATAAAGTTACTGGCTTAGCCCAAAATGAAATATTATTTTTATTTATGTTATTTAATGACTTACATATCAATTTATATTATTGTCTAATTGCTAAGTAGCTTAAAAAATTACTAGTATATAATTATTATATCTAGTAAATCATTTCCAGAAATTGACATCTGTATTTCCTAGTGTGATCTGTCTGGAAATGTCAACAGCTCATTCTTTAATATATAACCAAGAGGTTAACAGATTTTTGTTGTTGTTGTTATAAGTTATTCCTTTGCAGTCTAGGCTGGCCTCAGTTTCATAATCCTTCTTCATCTACCTCTTGAGTGATAGAATTATAGGCATGAACCCCTATGCCTAGCTTCAAAGCTTTGTTTATTTATTTTTTCACCATTCAAATAACAACTTCTGTCAGAGATTGTGGCTCAATCCTCTATTCCTGTTACTTTGGAAACTGAGGCAAAAAAAAATGCTTTGAATCTAAGCAGAGACTGGCCTGCTGAGCGAGACCTTGGCTCAACAATAAAAATAACAACAAAAAAATACAAACAGAATTGTACCTTCAATAGTCTGAACATTTAAAGAGATATGTTAAAATGATTTTTAGCTGTTTGCATGTGAAAAAAAGCCAACTAAAGTAGAATGTTTCTGTCCTTAATGAGGAGCTTTCTCAGCTTTATTACAGAGAAGTATAGCATTGGAGGAATTTTCTGTTTTATGGCAATAGATTTTTTTTGTGGATCTCATTTACATGTATAGCATATACATAAATTTCACTAGTTGAAAGTTAATGATTGTCATATATACATGACTTTACATATCCCTGACATAATAGTAAATATTAGACAAAGTAATGCATTATTATTATTCAGACATAAATTTCCATGACAATTTCTTTTAAAATATTTTTAAATAATTATTATTCTTAGAATTTAAAGATGCTTCATATGTTTTGTTAATATGGGTGTGGTCAGCAAAATGGTAATAACTTCAGACTCTATATTAATATTTTATATAAATAATCATATCTTAATATCTCAATTATATTTTCAATAACTTTGTGGGGTTTTTGATAGTTTTTATTTCCTAATATATTCATTTGATTTATTTTTATTTCAGTGTTTAAATATTCTGGAATAAAAATGCATTATATAAATTATTTACATAATTTTTCTCTACTCATTTTGATTTTTTTTACCATTCTTAGTACCTTACTGAAAAATTATCAGAGCAAAATGGACTGTATTGCTAAAAACACATGGCAGTTTGTCTGAGGATTACAATTTAATAGGATTCATTTGTAGCGAAGTAACAATTTAGCTTGTTTTCAATGCACTTGGATTCTATATGTGCATTATCTATCATATTACAAAAGAATGTATATCTCGTATACATGTATCCATCATATATACATTTCACAAAGACACTGTAGAATTGTTTCCACCTCAGTGTGATATATTTAGCTATTGTTTTAGAAAAATTATCAAAACCTGAATAACATTCCAGATTCATTTCCATATAGAGGGATATCTAGACATATGCATACAATTGGTATTTTTTGTATAATATGGTTAGACTGTTTCAAATGTGCTCAGTCATCTCATAGGTAGGTCTTAGTTGTGTTGTCTACATCTAGAAAATTGTGATTAAAAAAGTAAACATTTATAACCTTTAATGAGTACATGACATTTTAATAGAAAATTAAATGGAGTGATTTCTATTTTAGTTTAAGGATAAACTCATAAGAGCCTTTTAAAAAAGGCCTACCTTAGAGAAAGTTCTAATGAAATGAACTGAGAATCAGTTTTCAACTCCTCTCCTCACAGAAGTTACAGATGAAACAGAATGTGGAAGAACAGAGATTTGTGACCATCATTTATTTTGAGAAAGTTGCTATAAGCTCCCTTGTACCAAGTGGTAGAGAAAGTACAGGTATTTCCTGCACCTCATGTTAGAAGAAAGGAGCCTTTCAAAGATTACTGAGTTTAGTGTTTATTCCATTCAGACTGAGGGAACAGGAGAACACAGAGGATACATTCTGACTTCCGCCTGAGACATCTGAGGACAAGAAGTCACTTTGCTAACCTCCCTGCTGAGATCCAACTTAAAGTGAGGAAGTCCATGGGGATCTGCCTACATTGCAAGCTCTGTGTACCAGATTTATAGTAGTTTATTCATCAGAACTGCCCACATAAGCACATTGCTGTGGTTCATTGTAAGGCTGTGCAAGGGAACCAAATTACCCAGTTATACAATAGGCAAGACCTAGTCAGTGTCAACATCCCTAGGAATGGTAGGAGGCATAAAAGTAGCAGTTTAATTAATAAAGGATCTCTTATTGAAACAACTAAGAGATTTCTATTCATGATTTAGTGTGTGAATGATACTACCACAAATAAAAATGTCATGTAACAAGCTCACAAACTCACTTTTAAGCACCTTCCAGTGCCAAGATGTTGGAAACCATCTGAGAAAGTAGAAAACATTGGCTCTTTCTCTTCCCACTCTTCTTTTTCCTAACTCTAATGCTGGAAGCATTGAGAGATTCTTAACAAACTCAGAAAGGCAAGTGACAAAGAAAAGAATTTATATACCACATGACCATGTACAGCCTTGTATACGAGGTGAAGGAATAAATAAATAAACATTGAGGATATTAAGGATTACAAAAAATTATTGAATGGCACTGTAAAAATAATCATAATAACTTAGTTTACCACTAAGCTAAACATATGCTTTATATTTTCACTTAGGCATGATAAGGGAAAGGATGAAATTCAATGGTTGTCTCCAGAAACCAGTGGGTAAATATCCAAGAGTAAACAGACTTTGAAGGAACATTAGAAGACACACTAGAATTGCTTTTTTTTAAATTGAATTTCATGATTCATATTTCTTTAAAATACGTTAGAGTTGGGAGAAAACTATCACATGACTTATCTCATAAGTAACATTGTGTATTTCAATACTTTCAATTTCAAAATCACTGTGAGTTTATGAAAGAAATATTAAGCACAGAAATCTCTCCTATTCTCAAGGCAGGAATGCTTGTTTATTTTTGTTTCCCAGCATGCAGGCCTGTCCCTTGCAAAGCATGGA
This sequence comes from Zapus hudsonius, assembly GCA_004024765.1. Classification (NCBI taxonomy): domain Eukaryota; kingdom Metazoa; phylum Chordata; class Mammalia; order Rodentia; family Dipodidae; genus Zapus; species Zapus hudsonius. The sequence goes on along the minus strand of PVHP010002031.1, from coordinate 43,221 downwards.
AACATTTACGTTTCCACATGGTGACTGACAAAAGGTTAAGTGGAAAGAAGGATTTGGAAATGAGAGATTCTTTATGCATTGCTTGGGTTATATGAATTATTCTCTCTCTCTCTCTCTCTCTCTCTCTCTCTCTCTCTCTCTCTCTCTCTCTCTCTCTCTCTCTCTCTCTCTCTCTCTCTCTCTCTCTCTCTCTCTCTCTCT